>CALSCQ010001585.1:0-14156 GCA_943704525.1 Pigoraptor vietnamica | reverse complement strand
GGGGGGGTGTTCATTCTTTGGCGCTGGGCTCACATGGGGTGCATTATTATGAGCTGTTCGTTGACTCCGGTTCTCCTTACGCCTTCCCTGTGCTTCACAGTACTGACGTACTGCGATGCGAACAAAAACTACTGTGGTGCGAACGCCACATGCGTTGCGGCGGACGTTCTGACCGGCGCGTGCAAGTGCGCCAGCGACGCCTTCATGTATGCAACCGACGACAAGAGGAGCTGCAGGCGTGAGTTGTCGTCCGCATTTCTCTTTCAGTGTGGTGACAGTGCCCGTTGAAGAGGCTGCTGTGCTGTCGTGTCTCCATTGATAACTGTCGAGCGCACTCCAGTGTGGCCTGGTCGGCGTCCTTGTGTGTTCGCGCCCACTAACAATCGACTGTTGCCACAACGCGCAGTGATCACTGACTGCGACGCGCGCCCCTGCAAGCCCGATGGCGTCGCCACGTGCAATCTTTCTCCGCAGAACATCTCTGTGTCCACGTGCTCGTGCGCCAGCAACTACAGGCTCGCGGAGGAACGCGTGTGCGTGGGTGGGTCATTGTCTTATGGCCTTTGGACGTGAGCAGTCCACGATTGCACGCGATGTCCCGTGTTTATCCCGCCATTCTCAACCGCACGTGGCTTCTGAATTGCAGA
Source organism: Pigoraptor vietnamica (assembly GCA_943704525.1). Classification (NCBI taxonomy): domain Eukaryota; class Filasterea; order Ministeriida; family Capsasporidae; genus Pigoraptor; species Pigoraptor vietnamica. The sequence goes on along the minus strand of CALSCQ010001585.1, from coordinate 13,509 downwards.
GAAGGAAGTTTGCGACAGAAAACCGTGCGGTGCGAACGAAAAATGCGTCCCATATGGCGATGACAGGCATTGCGACTGCGTGGAACACTACTATCGCAAGACGAACACCTCCCAGTGCATCGGTAGGGTCTTCGCTTCGGAATGTGGAAGCTGCGCGTTCGATTCCTGCCAGTGGCATTCGCACCAAGCGTCCATGACCTTGCGGTAATGGCGTTCACCCGTTCTTTGCAGTGAACAACACATGCGAAACTGGTGCAACGTTGTGCGGCCCGCACTCCACGTGCGTCTTCGACAGTTCCTCCTTTACGGCGGCTTGCAAGTGCGACGAGGGTTACCAGAAGATTAGCGCGACGGAGTGCACGGCCAAAGGTGCGTTTGTCCCTTTAATCGCGACAGGGCACCGGCTGTATCCCGGCTTCGGCGGCTCGAGTTGTGGTCCTGTTACGGCGCATTTCTCTTATGACATTAGCTTTCCGGTGGATTGTTGTTTGTTCCCCCTCTCAGCTCTACCGTATCGTGTGGGTATGTTTGCAATTACCATGGGCATCTCTAACAATTACCGCTCACGTGCTCAGTTGTGCCGGATGGCGATAAGCCGGTTCCGACGAACAACGACCATGCAAGCAACGGTGGCGTTGGAGTAACCGTTACTACGGGGCAGTCGGCTGGAGGAGGGGGTTCGATGGTAGGCCCTGCGGCGGGCGCTGCGGTTGGCGGCGTCCTTCTTGTCGGTGCCGCCGTCGCCGTGTTTGTGGTGCGCGCGCGGAGGGCGCAGAAGGGGCTGCGGTTGCGGTGGGTGCGGCTGTGAGGGACGGAGCAGTCTCCGCTGATTCTAGATCTCTCACATTGTCCACGCGCACGCACGCTGGACTCGTCGCAACTCCGTTGTGCATGCACACACACATGGCCTCTGTTTTGTCACGCAAACGGCAGAATTCGGCATGCGTAACTTGGCGTTACGCGCCGTGCATTACAGGTCGCAGTCGCAGAGCGATGACGTGCCGGAGGCTGACTCGTCCGTTACATTCAAAAATCCCATCAACGTCAAAGGCGCGTTGTTCTTTAACATTGATTCGCTGCCGTGTTTTGCGCCTCTCCTCCCTCTCTTTCTCCCTCTCGTTCTCTCTCTCTCTCTCTCTCTCTCTCTCTCTCTCTCTCTTTCCTTCTCCCTGAGTCGATAAGGGCTCAACCCCTGTGACTGCCACGAACTGCAGCGCTCCCCCCCCCCCCCCCCCCCCCCCCCCCCCCCCCCCCCCCCCCCCCCCCCCCCCCCCCCCCCCCCGACGAACACGCATGCCCGCATATAACATGCCCGTCCGATACTCGCCTCGCCCGCACAAATTAGCCCCTGCTACGTTCCTAGTCAGATGGTTGGCGCATGGTCGATCGATTGCTAACTCTGCTCAATCTTTTGGACGTCGTGCACGCACAGGCAAACCGGCTGGACGCGCCTTCGTTGAGATGAAGAGCTTCCGCGTCGCCGATTCGACGGATGAGCTGCTCGCTGTGGTCTCGGAGCCTACGAGTGACGGCACAGCTCCACGCTCAGCGTATGCGATGATTGATCACTCACACACGGCACCCAACGACGATGAAGGCGACGATCCGACGTATGCGACAGTCCGTGACGTGCGCGAAGCGGTGCGGCTCTCCGCGCCACGTAACGACGAGCACGGCTACGCCGAAGTGACTGAGCGCCCGGAGAACCCGTACGCATCCATCGACGTGGCACGTGGCGGTTCGGACGAACGCCCGTACGCATCCATCGAGGCGGCGCGTGGCGGTTCGGACGAACGCCCGTACGCGACTGTCGAGGAGATGGTGGAGGGCGGCAGTCGCCTTGCGCGGGACCCCTCGGTGTATCGCGATCGCTATTACAAACTTGCGAAGGAGTACGAGGACGCGGCGCAGCGACACCGCACAGTGCGGTCGATTGTGACGATGGAGAGCGCGCTCTTGCGCATGACGGCCGAAGGTGAGTGGTCTTCTTATGTTGGTGGGGGAGGGGAGCTTATGTGTAGGTGCAGGATATCGTCCAGTTGCGCATGGCAATGCCTGTGGGTCGCGGTCCTCGAACATCGTGCCTCTCGCTGCAGGCGTGCACGAAATTCCCGCGTCGACCGTTGTAGTGGGCGACGTGCTGGGGAGCGGTAATTTCGGCGAAGTGCGCAAGGGCACCATGTCCGTTCACGAGGGCGGCGCCGACAGCGCTGTGACAGTGGCGCTCAAGACGCTCAAGGACACGGCCAAGCCCGACGAAAAGGCGGCGTTTGTGGACGAGGCGATCCTCATGAACAGGCGAGTGGGGAGAGCCCTAATTGCCCGCTCTCTGTGTGTTGTGGTTGAAATGCGGTTGAAAGAGTGGGCGGCGCTCGTATGTTCGTTGGCCACTCATTGCTTGCTCCAATCTGCTTTCGTCTCGTCCGTACCAACTCGCTGCGGCGCGCGCAGGTTCCGCCACCCCAACCTTGTGACGATGCTTGGCGTCATCGCGTACAAAGAGGATGTCACGATCGTCCTCGAGTTTATGGAGAACGGCTCTCTGCTGTCGTTCCTTCACGCGCACGACGAAACGCTCGGCCGCTCTGCGCTCAACCGAATGGCGCGCGACATTGCGGCGGGGATGGTCGTTTTGGAGAACGCCGGGCTCGTCCACAGGGTGTGTATCCTGAACGCCGACACACTTCCATTACGCTTACACGCACGCGTGTTGTCCCCCCTTGCCCCGGACTTTTGTTCCTTCTGCGACCTCTGGCTCAGTTTCTGCCGACGCAGGACCTCGCGGCGCGCAACGTCCTTGTGTCGAGTTCGGGCGTTTGCAAGATTGCGGACTTTGGCCTCGCGCGTAAGCTTGAGAGCGACTATTACATGTCGTCGTGAGTATCTGTCGCATTATCAGTCCTTCGGCCGCAAACTGCGTACCACGGTGACGGACACACACGCACATCGCCTTTTTGACCTCGCCGTCTTGCCCTCTCACCCAGCGGCGGCCAAATTGCGGTTCGATGGACTGCGCCAGAGGCCATCCACCACCGGAAATTCTCCTCTGCAAGCGGTAAGCGCCCTTGTCGCAGCGCGTGCCAATTCCCATTGCCGTAGTTGTCCCTTCACTCGCAGCGCCTATGTATGTGTGTGGCAGCATTTGTGTCACGTGCCGCGCGATCCATTTCGTTCGCCGGTTGCAAGGCACTGACTGTCGCACGGCACGTGCTCACACGCGCGGCTTTTCTTCGCAGATGTGTGGTCGTTTGGTGTTACGCTGTGGGAGATCTACAGCCTCGGTCAGAGGCCATGTGAGTGACCTTGCGCCCTGCTCGCCTCACCAATGCCGGTTACCGCGCACGTTACTAGAGCCCTTCGTGTGTGTCTCACCTTTCCGTTCTCTGTCGCCGCAGTTGAGGGCCTCTCTGGCGCCGAAATCGTCGAACTGCTCGACAGGGGCGAGCGACTGCCGCAGCCGGAGGTCAGTGGGCCATTCATGCGCGTACTGAGTGTGCGTGTGTGTGCTTTGGCCGGGGAAGCTGTGCACTGCATTGCCTCACAAGTTGCGCGCAGTGCTCTGCAGTGTGTGCCTGTCCCCTCCTTGATGCTCTGTACATGACCTCCCTCTGCTCTTTCACTGCGCAGATGTCCAGCGAGCGCATCTACGACCTCATGCAGCGCTGCTGGTCCCTCGACGCCCACGCGCGCCCAAAGTTCCTCGAGCTATTCACCGAAGTGCAGGGGCTCGTGGTGGCAAAGAAGCGGCCGGGGTCGCAGGGCGCCGACGACTACGTGGAGCTCGTGCCGGAGGAGGCGTACGCCGCATACCTCAAGCTCGTGTAATGGCCGAGGTGTCTTCGCGCGTGTGATTGATCATCCGTCTGGAGTGTGCATTGTGCGCGGCAACCGAGGTGTCTTCGCGCGTGTGATTGATCATCCGTCTGGAGTGTGCATTGTGCGCGGCAACGCTCACATAACGCCGTAACGACACGTTCATGCTCGGCCACGATGGGTAATACATACATTCAGTTCCAAGGGCTCTAGAGCCCTTGTTCAGTTGGGCTGCGAAGGTCTTGATGTAACGTTACTGGTCGCTCTGTCACGAGGACACTCATACTCAATTTCATTCTCACATGTTCACATATCAATACACACAATAAGCATATTAGTCTCTATTCATATATAGTAAGCGCGCCTTTGGGAAGTCCGACTTTCGCGACACTCGTCTCTCTCTCTCCACGCTTTACTTTTAACAAACAAAGACGCACTTCTTCTAGCGTCACCCACACGCACTCTTTGGCTCTCAAAAGCGCCTCTCATTCTCCCATTGACTCCCACTCCGTCGTCTTGCCTTCGTGCATCCTCTCTCTGAAGCACTCGCGACTCAACGGTTTTGGGTTCAACAGCTGTTTCGTAATAGCTCGGCGCATCTTTCTGTGGTCGCACTCGCGCTGTTGGAGTTTTGCGCCCCCTTCGCGCCATTTGGAGGGAAGATGGAGTTTTATGACTATGACAGCCGCGGTGGGCGCTCGGAGAACGGCGGCGCGAGCGATGCGAAGCGGGAAGAGCTAAGGGCGAAGGTGTGTTTGTGTGTATGTTTGTCGTGCTAGCGTGTACTTTGCACTGTGTGTAACCGTGATTGTGGGTTGTATGTGAGCGCGTGTGCGTGGAGATGCGTGCGAGTGTCAGATGTCCCAGTGTGTGAAGAAGGAATATTTCTTTGAGCTTGCATGTTCATTGCCCAGTGTTAACAGTGGACTTGTGTCAACCCCGCTCTTCTCTCCCAATGCCTCAGGTGACGGCCATTCGCGACGAAATCGCGGGGCAGGCGGAGCTTATTGTGCAAGAGAAAATGATGGAGAAAATTCTGTCGCTCGAGGCGCAAATCAAGGTGCGCTGTGTGGAGCCATTGGTTGTTGCTGTGCAATCTAGCACGGGTGCGACAATGACTGGTGTGGGTGCTGTGTGTCCGCGCGTGTTTGCGCGTGCATGCGTGTGCATGCGTGTGTTTGTGCGCGTATTGTGCGGAGTATTATGGTAGCCGTAATTGTCTGCTTCTGGTAATTGTCTGCTTCTGTACTGTACTACTGACACGTACGTCTCTCTGTGTGCGTGCGTGCGAGCAGGAAGCCGACCCCTTTCGCCTCGTGGGCGTTGATAAGGTGAAGAGTAACATTCTTCTTCCGAGCCACGGCGACGACGCGCCCCCGTCCAAGAAGAGGAAAGCGGAGGATAGGTGTGTGTGTGTGTGTGTTTGTGTGCGTGCATCTGCATGCATGGTGCGTGTGTTTGTGTGTGTGTGTGTGTGTGTGTGTGTGTGTGTGTGCGTGCGTGCGTGCGTGTATGTGTGTGTGTGCGTGCATGCGTGCGTGCGTGTGCGTTTCCGTGCGAGGGTATGTGTGGTGAGTGTGTGACTCACGCCCTCTTCGCCCTCGTCGCAGCGCCGAGGAGACGCTCATCCCGTGCAACAAGGTCGTCGGCGACTTCCTTCAGCAGATTAAGAAGGAGATTATGGAGCTCATTCAGCTGTGCAACACGGTCAAGATTTGGATCCAACTCAACATCCCCCGCATCGAGGACGGCAACAACTTTGGCGTGTCGATCCAGGAGGAGACGGTCAGCGAGCTCACGCGCGCGGAAGACAGCGGGTTTGCGGTGCTCGAGTCGATCACAAAGTACTACGCCACGCGCGGCAAGCTCGCGTCGAAGGTGCGTGCGCGTGCGTGCTGCAGAGCGTGCCATGTCTCTGTTGCCACACGTGTCCTTGTTTGCGTGTTGGCATTCTGTGCGTTCTGGGGTTCGTCCTGGGGTTCGTCCGTGGCGGTCATTCCGTGGCTGTGTGTGCGACAGCACGCGTTCTTTTATTGCATGTGCGTGTGTCTGTCTGTCGGATTGCATGCCGACCACTGTCGCTGACTGTTGCCCCGCATCGCACTCAACCTGCGCACTCGCACACGCGCAGATCATCAAGTACCCGACGATCGCCGACTACCGCCAGAGCGTGATTGAGCTGGACGAGAAGGAGTACACGAACCTCCGCATGTGTATTGTTGACCTGCGCAACAACTACGCCATCCTCAACGACATGATCCACAAGAACCTCGATAAGATCAAGAAGCCCCGCAGCATGAACGCGCAGACGCTCTACTGAGTGCGGATATCGCCTCGGGTTGGTCCTTCGCCGTCGTGTGCGCCGCAGACGCTCTGGTGAGACGAGTGGCGGACTCAGGACTGAGCGCGTCGCTGTCTTGTGCGACAAGCTCTTTCCTGAACCGTCGTGGATGGACCCACTGGGTCGGCCTTGTGTTCGTCTATACTTGTGGATGTGTCTGTGTTGTTGCGCATATTGGTTGTCGGTCGCGTGCGCTGCGTGCGTTTGCGGCGTGCTACGGCGGGTTTAAGTACAGGCTTGCCTCGTGATCAAGTAGGGTTTTTTGGCTGGGGCTACACGGACTTTAGGTTAGCTGGCTTACGTGGCTTTGACGATGTCTAAGAGCGCCTGTGGCAAAAAGGGCAGTGATTTCATTTCCCGTTTCGTGGGCCAATGTCACTTTGGCTCTGACGTGGCGATGAATGGACACGAATCGAAGACACACGCAAACGAAGCAGCACAGCATGCACGCGCGCATCATGTGACGGGCGGTCGCTCGACAGCGTACGTGTATGTGACGTCCGTCTTGTAAACGACGCCGTCGTCTCTCACGAGGAACAGCCGCACCTGCGCAGACATACGCGCAAGATAAGCCCCCTTTCCCACAAAAAACATTCACACACACAAACACACACACACACTCTCTCTCTCTCTCTCTCACTCACACTCACACAGACGGCCCAAACACGCACGCACAACGGGACGCACCTCCGTTCTCTTCTGCACGTACGTCCACTTGCAGTCGCGTATGAGGCCAATCGGCGGCGGAGTGCACAGCAGCAGTTCGGCGCATCGATAGAGCGTTTCGGCGGGCGCATCCGCGAACCACACCTTCAGCAGCAAAGAGATAAAGTCAGATCAGCTTAATCACAGGCGGCTGTCCATCGACTCCAAAGGACAACAAGGGAGAAGGAACCAACGACAAGGCACGCCAGTTGCAGTAGCCCCAAGTAATGACACAACGATGCTCGCCATGAGCCAAACGAACACATGCGCACACGTGCACGCAAGCACTGCAATAAAACAGTCACACACGCACAAGATCATGCGCAGCGGCCGGCCCTTCGTGTTATATTGACGTGCCTTCAAATTCGGAGTGAAATTTTCGCCGTGCAATTCGACGAGCAGCTTCGTCTGCGGCTTGAGCTCTTCGACGAGGGGGACCGGCGTAATGGGCGAAGAAACGGGGCCCAGCGACTCGCAGAACGTGTACCGTACTTTGTCTGTGAGCGAAAGAGAACACCGCGCGGTGAGAAGACGCACTGTCACAGCATATAGGAAGGCACAAGCAGTGCAACATGCACGCGCCCACATATGTACACGGGCGCATACGATCACTATTGGCACACACAGGCCCCAGACGTGATGCCACAGCCGCACATGTTCCTATAGCGCAGGCCACAGAGTGAGTGTGATTGCACATGAAGCACATAGACGCACCCGTTCCGATGATGGTCCACGTGGCAATGTCGTCGACTCCTACGCTCTTTCCGTCGGGCTGCATCGTGCCGCCCACACTGGCCACGGCGTCCTGCCGCAGGCCGAGAAACTGCGGCTCTCCCCCCAGCGACGACGCCAGCTGGAACGCGACCTTGTGCAGCTGCGACACGTGGTCTGCGATGGGGGAAAGTGAAGGGCATATGTTAGTGAGGCCATAATTTGGGCGCGGCCCACGGGTGGGTATTGTGCACTGCGCAGTGCACCGCCACGCCGAGTGTGACGCGACTGGTAAGAGTGCAGCGTGCGATTATGTGGGTGCGATTGTGTGTTTGCAAATGAGTTCTACTGTGTGATTGCGGTTGTGTGCGCTTATGTGTGCAATTGTGTGTTTGCGGTTGTGTGCGATCGTGTGCGTGCGATGGGCGACACAGCGCGCGGGTCACGTGCCATTGCCGTCGAGGAGGACGTTGTTCTTGTCGACCTTTCGCACAATCAGTCGCTCCGATTCCGCGCCAGTGATCGCGCACCGCAGAAGAATGGCGTGCCCGTACTGCAGCAGCCCGCCGCCCTTTCCCACGCGCCCGTCGTCCCCTGCCAAGCATAAGAGGGCGTGAGCGGACACGGCGAAGGGGACACAGCGCGTGTGTGTGCACGAGGAACGGGCAAGAAGCGTGGGCACATAGGAGAACAGACAATTCAGAGCGTCGAGTGCGGAACATTGGTTGCGTGTGCGTTATAGAGGCGATTCGGCGTCAAGAGGGTGCGCGTCCCACGCACCGACGGGCAGCACGGTGAGCGCGCTCCACTGCGATCCGCTGCCGGCGAAGGCGCCGCGCACCACGCGCAAGTAGCGGGTGCTAATTGTCTGTGATCGAATGCGGTTGAAGAGCGAGACGTCCGTCCCAAAGGGAATGCACACTGCGCGCGGAGTGAGTCAATGCGGCACAACGAGCACCAATAGGTTGTGAGTGCAAGGAGAGATGGGTTGGCGTGTTGTGGTCAGATGTTGTACGCATGTTGTGTTCGTGTGTGTTCGTGTGTGTGTGTGTGTGTGGTGTGTGTTGTCTGTGTTGTGTGTGTGTGTGTACGTGTGTGTGTGTGTGTGTGCGTGCGTATGGTGTGTCTTTGTGTTCGTGTGTGTGTGTGGTGTGTGTTGTCTGTGTTGTGTGTGTGTGTATGTGTGTGTGTGTATGTATGTGTGTGTGTGTGTGCGTATGGTGTGTCTTTGTGTTCGTGTGTGTTGCGTGCATGCATGAACAGAAATCAGGATGTGAACAAAACGCACTGTCGGTGTTCTTCGTCGACTGCTTCTTCTTCGACGGTTTCGAAATGACTTTGATTGGGCGCGACTTGAACACGCCCAAATCACGCGCGGCGTATTGCAGCTGCCCATGCACAAAAACACATCAGCTCAAGTTGTACACACACACACACACACACACACACACACACACACACACACACACACACACACACACACACACACACACACACACACACACACACACACACACACACACACATCGGCAACATCTTCGTTTGTAAGAACACCGCACGTATACACGGCATGCACCGCCCACCTTCGCGTACAGCGAGAAGTTTTTCCGCTTGTCGCTGTCGGAGATGAACAGGTTCTTCGCCGCGCAAAACGACCCCGGCTCAATCGCAATGGGCGCCGAGTCCCCTCCGGCCTCGTCAATCCCAATAAACACCGTCGGGACATTCGTGTCAATCTCAAACTTCCAGTTGTTGCTCACGAAATAGAGGCACGGTGGAGGGCATAGGAACCTGCGCGGCAGGGCGCCACGTGAGATGCGGTGGAGGCAGTTGCGCTGTTCGGAGTGTGTTTGTGTTGCGCGCGCGCGCGCGCGCGTGTGTGTGTGTGTGTGTGTGTGTGTGTGTGTGTGTGTGTGTGGTGTTTGTGTTTGTTTTTTGTCATTGCATGTCCCCTCACCTCTTCTCGTTTCCGTACGACTTCTGGGCGACGCGTGAGTTGAAAATGACGACTGTCTTGTCCTCGGGCGCTTCTAAATAGCTGCGCATCGACTCGCTATTGTGCAAACAAAAGAGTCCGATTAGCTTAAATCACAGGCGTGTGTCCAACGACCGGCTGTAACGCAACAAGGGACAGAGGACGAGCCCTATGTACGTGCAACGCACACTGTCCTTGCAGCACGCGATAAAGGAGACGTAAACTCAGCACACTCGGCATTGGCACACGCCAAAACATCCAAACACAGTCACAGACAACTGCGCTGATGCGAATACAGACACAACAGACACACACACACACACACACAAGCACACACAAGCACACACACACACACACTCACTCACTCACTCACTCACACACACGCAAGCACAAACACACACACACACACAAGCACAAACACACACACAAGCACAAGCACAAACACACACACACACACACACACAGCCAATACTTTCAGCGCTTCTGCACTTACCGCGTCGGTTCCCTCATCACAGAAAATTCCGACGCATCCTCGCCGCCCTGCTCCACCGGCGCGACCGGGGGCAAGGCCTGGTGCTGCGGTGGCTGTGGCGGAGGCGGCTGCCCCATCGACACGTGACCGCCGGCGCCGGCCATGTAGCGCGTGGGAAAGATTTGTGGCGGCATGGCCACCTGCATAGAGTGCGGGCGGACGACGTACATGGGCGCGAGAGGAAGCCCGTGGTCGAAGAGCGGCTGTGCGTGCTGGGGGTGCGCGAGGGCCATCTGGGGTCCCAGCGCATAGGGGTCGTGGAGGGGCCACGGCGGCACGGGGCCGGTGAGCGTGGACTCGTCGACTATGGCGCTGTGCTTGCGCTTGCGGTCCATGGCGAAGAACGACACGCGCACGCGCACGCACACACGCACACACAGACGCTCAGGAGTGGGGGTTCGGGAAATTTGTGAAGAGGAGTTGGGTGTGCAGTGCGCAAACACACTCTCGCGTCGACGGAATGGCCGCGCACACAGAAGGAGTACCGAAACAGAAAGTCAATGGAGTAAAAATGCGCGCGCGTTCAAAAAAAAGGGGGCGACGCTGCCAAGAGGGCGCTCGCTGTGCACGATTCGCGATGGCGTGCACGCTACGCCGCACCAAGCATTCGAATTGCCACCTAAACTACAAAGGCGCGGAAAACGGAACCAATGCACACCCAAAAAAAACGCCCACAGGCACAACAGGCGCACACGCACGCGCGCACTCCTCTTCTTTCAACGAGATGAAGTGTTAACAAAGGGCGCGCTACGAAGTAGATTGTCGTCCTCGTCCACATTCTCAATGTTCCAATTGGGGAGTCAACCACAGGACGTCAGGCGATCGTCACTGCGTCCGTGTCCAGACATCCAAATGCCGGACAACCGAACACATACACACACATACACACACACACACACACTGACACACACACACACACTGACACACACACACTGACACACACACACACACACACACTGCACAGAGAATTGTGTAAGATCTCTCGCTCAAACTGCTCTCCTCACACTGACTTCTGTGTGAAAAAGAATCTCCCGCGTGTAAGGGACTGTGAACGAGTTTCTTCACTGCCCCAACGAGCACGAGACTGCGTGTTTGCTGGACGTCAGGTGCTCGCATGACAAACCGTCACGGCATCTGGCACTTTAAAAACAGCATGAGCAAAAGCGACAGCGGCGCCAACGTGCCCAACAACGCACCCGTCGAGTCGGCTGCATCGACCGTTGGAGATCACTCTCCTCTCGTGGACATGCTGCGACGGGGGGAGCTGTTCGGCGTGTCGGCGTCGCCTTCACTCACGGGGGGATCCGACATGACGACGTTTGCGAACCCGCACAAGTTCGCTGAGGCGCGCGCGTTTGCGGCGACGCACAAGAGAGAGGAGCTTGCGCCGCGTGTGATGGAATCGCTGCGTGCGTACTTTGCGAGATGCGCACAGCGGCCGCCGACCACACAGGAAGTGGGCGAAGCGGGCGAGGACGTGCTGCTGTTGCTCGCGATGGGCGTCGAAGGCGTGCGTGCGCTCACAACGGAAGAGGCACTGCAGCACCTCCAGAGAGACGCCAATGGCGCGCGATAGTGTCCGTTGTGATGGCGTGTGCGCGGACAGCGGAAAAAAATGGCGGGAGATGAAAGTATGCAATCGTAATTCTGCGTGGCTTTCTCACACGACGCTGAAGGAAGTACTCGCAGCGCCCCCTCAATTCCAACCCACGCGCACGCTTCCGCAGCGCCCCCTCAATTCCAACTCACGCGCACGCTTCCGCAGCGCCCCCTCAATTCCAACCCAAGCGCACACTTCCTGATTCGGCATGTGAGCGCCGGCAAGAGTAGCAGTCGTTTACTTTGGTAGTGCGCGCAACTACCTTTTGAGCGGGTGTGTGTGTCAAGTCGACGTCGACGCGCGCTTTGGTGTCGGGGGACTACGTGAGGTTCACGTGCACTGTCTCGGAGTCAACAGCCCTTGCGTAACAAGGGCGCACAGTAGAGCTTTATCAGCGCACGTGGACCACATGTCTGCTCGTCATTAAGAGCGTTCGTAACAGCGCTCCTTGATGTCGTCGACGGGGTCCGTCCAGTGTTCTTTGACGGGCTGAAACCCCTCGAGGCGCTCGATGATCGCGTCGAAGGACGGGCGAAGGGTGTACTCGAAGACCCAGCACTCGCGCATGAGCTGCGTGTAGGGGCGGCAGCCGAGGGGGATGGGCGTGGGGCGACTGTGGACGAACAGGGACAGGGTGAGGGGATGAAAGGACCGTTTGGCGCATAACAACACACTCGCACGCACTCACACACACACACCACACAAATACACACACACACACACACACACACACACAAACACACACACCACGCACGCACACACACACCACGCATACACATACACACACACACACACACACGCACACACACACACTCACTACACGCACACACATCGGACACTCACGCTCCGTGGACAACAGCAACCATGAAGTCGTGCTCGTCGCCTTGCAGTATGTCCAGTTCACCATAGGGTGGGCCGCGAGTGAGGATTTCGTACATCACAATCGCTGCGAGGGGAAGGGCGTAAGAGATCGGCAAGTGTGCACAAGCGTAGACACACACACCGCACCCACATACGCAGACGCGCACGCCGGCACACACACACAAGAGCAGACGGCACACATACACGAGAACAGAACCTTCAGGACAGCATAATGACATGCCCACCGTACGAATACACGTCGGCCTTTTCGGAGCAAATGGGATCCTCGATCATCAACTCGGGTCCCTACGACAAGAGAACATGCAACCGGCCCAACATTAACAGAGCGTCAGTCAACAATTGCGCGGGAGGGAGAGAGAAGGTCGCATCAGGATAGATCATAAACGCGTGTCCATCAACTCCACAGGGGAGGGAGAAAAGGTGCGTCGTCTCGGAGTACAGGCGCGTGCTAACAAACGTGGACTCCAGCGGTCGTTTCGGAGCACAGGCGCGTGTTAACAGAACACAGACACTGCACAGGCAGAGGAACCCGTGTGGGTTGGGTGTGACACCGGTAACAGCGTACGCACCATCCACAGGAGCGTCCCACACATCACCCGCGCCGAGTTGGTCTCGGCAATGGTGTTCTTAAGCGTCGCAAGACCAAAGTCGGCGACTGCGATGCCAAGCAAAGGATTAGTTACCAACGTGTGCGCCGCAAGTGCATATGTGGCGTGTATGTGTGTATGCGTACGTGTGTATGACGTCTTGTTTGTGTGTCTGAGTGTCTGAGTGTCGTTGTCGAGGTAACGAACTGTGCAAACGGACCTTTGAGTCGCATGCGCTCGTCCACAAGCAAGTTCGGCGATTTCTGCGAAAAAAGAGCAAAGGTTAAACCAAGGCACGCACGCAACTGCACTCGCCGCACAAGTCCTGTTATGCCCTGTGTCCCTTGTCCTTCTCCCCCCCCC
>CALSCQ010001582.1:0-42567 GCA_943704525.1 Pigoraptor vietnamica | reverse complement strand
ACACACACACACACACACACACACACACACACACACACACACACACACACACACACACACACACACACACACACACACACACACACACACACACACACACACACACACACAAAAAGCCCAATATCATTCTCATGTCGCTTGGCGCAGACGCGGCGGAGTGAGCATGCGGCGCCCTTCCGCGTGCAAACTGGCAAGACGTGCCTCATCGACCTCGCCGGCTCCGAAGACAACCGCCGGACCGACAATGTCGGCATGCGGTGGGTTTTGAATTGTGCCTCGCGTGCGCATATATGAGGTAGGGTGGCGAGCATAGTTCCTTGAGCCATACGCCTCCTTCTGTTGAAAGAAAGAGACGTAATATGCCGACATACACCAGTGTCGACTGTGGCGCGCAGTGATGCGTGAAACTGAAGCAGCATGCGGGTCATTTCCGGTGCAAACACGCGACACGCAGCCCAAATGAGCGCCGAATATGGATGACTTATTTCGTGCTTCCCGTGCGTTCGCAGGCTGAAGGAGAGCGGCGCCATTAACATGTCGCTGTTTGTGCTCAGCAAGGTCATAGACGCAATCAACGAGGGATCGGTGGGTTTGAGTGTCACGTGTTCTCTTCTGGCACGGACCGGATAGTGCATCCGATGTGGTCGTCACGCAACGTGGTCTGACGGTGTTGTTCTTTTCTACAGAGTCGCGTGCCGTACCGCGACAGCAAGCTCACGCGATTGCTTCAGGTTCGTCCGAGACTGTGCCAGGATGTGCTGTCGCGCAGCTGTTGCTGTAAGCTGTTTTCCCTCATCGTGTGTCACTGAGCGATGGGCTCAATGTTTTGCTCTTGCGTGTTCCCGCAGGATTCGCTTGGCGGACAGTGCCGGGCGTGCATGGTGACGAACGTCTCGCCGTCGATGGCGTGCTACATGGACACGCACCAGACGCTCAACTACGCCTCCAAGTCGCGACAGATCGTCAATCGGCCGTTCGTCCATCAGACAGTCCAGAAGCGGGCGGAGCCAAGTGGGAGAGATGGCCGCGCTTGTTTGCTGGTCTTGTGTTTGTTTGCTAGCCTTCGTTTATTTGCTAGTCTTCTTGCATGCACGGGCCTAGAGGCAATTTGCTATGCAGCACTCGTTGTGGTGTGTGTGTGTGTGTGTGTGTGTGTGTCTGTGCCTGTGTGTGTGTGTGTGTGTGTGTGTGTGTGTGTGTGTGTGTTTGTGTATGTGTGTATGTGTGTGTCTGTGTCTGTGTGTTTGTGTGTGTGTGTGTGTGTGTGTGTGTGTGTGTGTGTGTGTGTGTGTGTGTGTGTGTGTGTGAACGTGTGCTGTGCACTAGAATTGCTGGGTAGTTCTCACAAATGGATCAAATTTGCAGTTGCCGAACCGACGCGCCCTCGATCCATGTTCAACGTCCGGGACCCTGAACGCGCTGTCGAGCCGGGTGCGTTATCTTCAGTGTCCACGTCACGAATGCCTTCCCGGCGCCCTCGTTTGAGCTTCACGGCTGCGCTTGAGGTCGCTAATCTGACGAATTCGTTTGTATGCGCAGTGCGTCGGACTTCCGACCCGACGGCCGAAAGGACAGACCGCACTACAAAGCCGCTCGGAAAAATTGGGTGCGTGCAAACGCTGCATGCCATGTGGGTCTCGCGCGTCGCCGCATCTCGATGTATAGGATGTTGACAGCGGCAACTTGTCTGATTCGCAGACCGCTCCTCGTTGAGCGAAAGCCGACGGGCGTTGGGGCGGTTCGGCCGAAGGGTACCGACAGTGGATTGGTCGATAAGATTGCCGATGTCGTGCGCCAATTGGAAGCGCAGCCGAGCGCGCTTGCCGCATACAAGAAGAGTGGGTTTCATTGCTCGCCCTCGCAACTCTCACACGTACACGCACGCACAAAGCACACGCGCGTACTTGCGCGAGTCGTTCTCTCGCTGACAAATCCATCAATCTCGCCCACAGTGCATGGCGGGAACAGCGACGCTGTCGCAGCACTCGAGCGGTTGCTGGTGGCAAAGGATGACGGGCTCGCGCCGAAGGGTACATCGTCAAAGCAGCCGTCTGCGCCACCTGCACGCGCCGCCTTCCGTGACGTGACGAACACCGCCGTTGGTACTGACGCCAAAGGAACGGTCAAGGCATCGACTGGGCCGACAAAGCCTCCCGCTGTCGACGCGCGCAAGCGAAAGGCGTCGCACGTCGAGGAAGAAGAGGACGCCGAGGAGAGCGACACTGCTTCGGAGGGAGAGTGCGATTCGGCGGCGGATTCCGATTATGCGCCGTCGCCCGTGGCAACGAAAGCGCCCCCCAAGCCGCGCGCGAAGCGGCAGAAGAAGGAGGAGATTGAGCAGGTGTGTATAAATGTATTATGTCTGTTTGTGACGTGTGTGCGTGTGCGTGTGCAATGACGTACTAGTGGCATGGATGGCTCTACGGCTTCTTTCCGTTACCGACGATGCTGAGCGGACCTGAATGTACTTTGTTGATGTTCGCGCCCGTGCTCACCTGTCTCCACACTCCCTGTGTCTCTTTCTCCAGCCACTCGGCATCCAGATCCAGATGGACCCTGCGCAGCGCAGCGGTGTCGAGGCAGAGCTGCTCGCCATTCTCAACTCGTGCGACGTCGCGCGCTTGTGCGTGCTGAACGGAATCGGAGGAAAGCGCGCCCAGTTGATCGTTGACAACGTCAGGACAGAGGGGCCTCTCTCCCAGGTGCGTTGTAGTGCCCCGTGTGTGTGACTCTGCGAATCGCTTACATGGAGCTGAGGGAAGAAGTTGCGCATCACTAACGGTTCGTCACCCGCAGCTGACGGAGCTCCGAAGAGTCCCCGGCTTCGGCGACAAGTTCGTCAACAGCTTTTTGAAGGTGCGCCGTGCGTTCTCGCGTTCCAAGTCCTCTCATGCCGCAAGACACGTGGTCCGCTGATCGCATCGCTCATGATTACGTCGCAGACAAACTTGATCGCGCGGATAGAGCTATGAGGAGGCGCGACGCGTGTGTGTACATACAAGCATGCCCACCGCTTTGGCACAGAAAACCGATACAAGGCAAACGGTATCGATGGTACATAGAGCGAGATTGAATGGGAAGTGAGCACGCCTTCTGAGACAGGAATCGAATACGCGCTTTAGTGCGAACGCAACGCAACGCGAAACGGCGGCGCGCGGCTGCGAGGGCTGTGCGAGTCTACATGACGTTGCACACCAAACTGTACGAAATCTTCTTCTCCTTCTGTGCGATGCTGTTGGCGGTCCGTGCACTCGGGTCGCCCTCCACCTCGGCCATGACGATTTTCTGCATGCACGCACTAGTGAGCAAAGAAGCGTGCGCAGTGACAGTGTTGCAACTCGTGCGCACAAAAAGCGCATACACACACATGCTCACACACAAACACGCACACACATGCTCACACACATGCACACACACAAACACATGCACACAAACAGACACACACACACTAAGAATAGCTTGCAGACTAGCGCGCTTCCCGCACACCCACTGTTGTGACTTCCATGTCCGGCTTGCTGATCGTGATGCCTGCGACCTCCGCGGCAATGCGCGTAAACGACGCCTCCACCTGATCGCCCGATCGCGACGACACAGTGAACCCCAGCAGCTCGTGTTCCGTCGCAAACTCCTTGTGCTTCTCTGCTTTGACGGTCCGCAAGTGGATGAGGTCCACTGCGAGGCAGGAAGAGAAGTGTAAGCAGGTGACGCAAAACGACACGCACACACACACACACGCATACACACACACACACACGCACACACACACGCACACACACACACACACACACATGCGATCCAACGAAAGGCAACGAGAGACAGAGACAAGAATCAAGAATCAACGACCGTGCTTAGAGAGACTTAAGACGCCAATTCGCGACATAGCCGAAGCAGACAACCGCGCAGTGAACGACACGCCCCCCCCCTCCGCCCGTGCTTGCAAAACGGACCTTTTGTCCCGATCAGCGCCATGAGGGGCATCTGCGACCCGACAAACGCCTTCTTCACGACAGCAAGCCATGTCTCGAGGTTCTGAAAGCTGTGAAAATTCGACGTGTCGTACACGAGGCACACGGCCTGCGCACCAAAGACGTAGTTCGAGATCATCTTTGAGCCAAGCGCAGTTCCCCCCACGTCCCAGACCTCGAGGGAGACCGACACGTCGCCTGCGTCAGCGCACCATCGGTCCGGTGAGAAATGGGCATCGCAGAGCGAACGAAAGTATTACACGGCGTTCATGCGTGCGCAGGCTGTGCGTCGTGGCGTGAAAGTGTGTGTTGCCCGTCGAGCGTGTTCAGTGTGAGTGCATGGGTGTCGCCCACACGTGGCATGCACAATTTCGACATGCGCGCGTTTCCGTTTTGTTCCAACGCACCAGGAAGTGTCAGTCGCTTGACGTAAAAGTCGAGCCCCGCCGTGGGCTTGGATGCCTTTGTGTACTCATCCCTACACAGCCGCCGCACGAGTGCCGTCTTGCCACACCCCGTGTCGCCCAACAAGACGACCTTCAACTGCAGCGCCCGCCCGTCACCATCCGCCATCGTGGACGGCACGTCGCCGTCGCGACCTCGCGTACGTGGACTATGAGCGGCACGGCCGCCTCACCACTTCGGACCTACACGTGCGCTTGGGGCGTTTGCGGCATCCGATGTGTAGCGCCGCCGGCCCCTCTTCTGTCACCGCGTGTCAGCTCCGCCGCTGTTGATAGCACAGCGAACAGTCCTTTTGCTCGTGTCCTTTTGAGAGAGAGTTAAAGAGAATGACTCGTGTGTGCGTGGAATTGGCATGCAGTAAGCGAAATGGTGAAGTGGCTGCCGAGCCACTCACTCGTTGTCAAGGAGGCCACACATAAGTGAAGAAATAATCCGGGGTGGTTGATGAGTGATTCCTTGCACGCCATTGGCTGGTTCCTATCAATCATGCCGTGGTAACTGCATACTGAAAATCGGGCGTAAAAATGCGCGAAAATGAGCATCAATAAATTGAAAAGCTGCAGGTGTGTGCATGCGGACATGGACGATGGCCGTGCAATAACAACACCGCTGCGACTGTCGCCTCTCCCACGTGCGCTTGCATTCCCTCCCTATTAGAGAGAATCGACGCAGAATTACGCATCACAGTGCGGTCCCGCTGTGGGTCGTAGTGAGGCGGTGGTTTGTGTCATGGCATCTCGCGTGTGGGGCGGCCTGGCTGCGTCTGTCGCGGCCGTGTTGGTGGTGCTCCTAGGCACTGCGATTGCGGCACCGAACGAGCCCGGAAATGCAAGGTTTGTATTTACGCGTACTGCAATGCTCTCGCGTGGTCTCGTCCGTGTGATGTTGTCGTATATTGCCCTCACGCACAAAGTAAACTAACTGGCGCTGCCCACGCACAGATGCAACGTGAACATGAATGCTGACGGCAGCGACCCCTCGCGCTACTTTGGCAAGTGGGACGGGCACAAGTACTTCCCGTCCTCGCCGGACTGGCGCGCAGAGACGATATACCAGTTTGTTACTGACAGGTACGTGCTGTGGGGACACTATTGTGGCAAACCCATACCAATATTGTCTGCTGGCACTTTATCCTTACCCTTTCGTCCTGTTGCGACTTTCAGGTACGCGGATGGCGATCCCCGCAATAACGAGGGGCGCTACGGCGGCTATGATCCGACGGATGTTGGAAAGCGGCACGGCGGCGACTTCAAAGGCATCACCGCAAAGCTGGACTACATCAAGTCGCTCGGGTGCGTTTTTTTTTTTTGGCTAATGTAAACATTGCGTTGGATGGCTGTTGTTGTCCTGTGGGTGGCAATTTGGAACTGGTGTGTGTTTTAGAGGAAATTGTGCGTCTGAGAAGGAGCGCACGTATGGACCGTGCGCTGAGTGTGATTGCGCGCGCAGCTTCACGGCGATATGGGTGTCCCCCGTCTTTCAGAACCGGTACAACAGCTACCACGGGTACGCTCAGATTGACTTCACAGTCCTTGACGATCGCTTTGGTACGCTCGACGACTTCCGCGAGATGGTCGACGAGGCGCACAAGCGCGGCATCTACGTTATTGTCGACATTGTCGTCAAGTGAGTGACACAGCTCCGTCGCCGTTCGAGTTGTCTGCAGTCTCCCACGGCTGATATCTAACGGCGATCTTTCTTCCACGCGCGCGCGTGTGCGACTTGTAGCCACATGGACAACCTCCTCTACTTTGAGGGCCACCGCGACTCTGGGGCGCCCTTCCGCATGCACTCTGGCGAGTACCGTCTGTTCTACCGGAACGAGTCGGAGACGTACCGGGACTTCCCCATCGACAACACGTTTTACGGCAACGGCGGCTACGGCACTGTGTACGGGTGCGTATTCCCCGCGTCTGCTCCTCTGTGTTGTGTGCGTAGCAACATAGTCTCGCACTTGCATCTCTGGGGCTGTTTTGTTCATGTCCGGTAATTGCTGTTTATCGATTTGAGTTCGTTCCGCTCTCTCTTTCTGTGCAACCGGGGAATAGTGCTCAGTGCTCATGCTGCAACACAACACACACACACACACACACACACACACACACACACACACACACACACACACACACACACACACACACACAGATACGACGGCTATCCGAAGGTCGACACGGACGGAGGGAGCTTCTGGTTCAGCGACTTCCACCACAACGGCGACCTTCAGGACTACGGCGATCCCTTTCAGAACCATCTCGGGAAGATCTACGGCATTATGGACGTGCGTGTCGCCCCTTGCTTGCGTGTGCTCTGTGCCGGCACTCTTTTCGGCCGTTGGATGCGATTCATGACGCATGTACTGTACTGTGCAAACTCGTCGCTGCTCGCTCTCTCTTGTCTGTTGCTTGCGATGGATGTCGTGCTATGGTCGGGTGCTCACCGGACGCGCGCCGCAGGACCTCCGCACAGAGCACCCGCGCGTGCAGGCGAAGATCATTGCGATGACCAAGGCGCTCATTTCGTCCGTGGACATTGACGGAATTCGTATGGACACCCCGATGCAGGTGCATGCCCGGCCGTGTGCGGCAACATATGCTCACCGCGTGGATCACATGGCTAAAATTCGTGCTGTTGTGTTCGCCTTGTGCGCGTGCAGGTGCCCCTCTCGTTCTTCCAGGCGTGGGCGCCCGCTGTTCGTGACCACGCAAAGTCCCTTGGAAAGGACGACTTCCTCATTTACGGTAAGCGCTGATGGCTGGTTGCATTTTTGCGTGTACGGCTTCCTCTTACTTCCCGTTTCGTGGCATCGCACATTCGCAGGCGAGTTCTTCTGCTCTCGCGAGCGCGCGGCGACGATGACCGGCCGCGGAAAGACGCCGGACATGTGGGGCAAGGACTCGCAGTTCATCGGAGGTGACAACCAGCGCACTCTGCACGGCGGCATCGCCTACACGACGTACAACTGGTACACGACGTCCGTCCAGCAGCAGCAGAACAACCCGCGCGGGCTTGTGGACACGCTCAAGGCGGACCTCTCGGCGTACGACTTCTACGATCCCGCGCGCGGCGAGAGGCGCTACACCCAGTTTTCGTTCTACAACAACCACGACCAGTGGCGCATGTCGGCGGCGGCGGACGGGTTCAACAAGACGGACCTTGCGTCGGCCATCCTGCTGCTCTTCCCCGGCGTCCCTCTGTTTTACTATGGCGACGAGCAAGGTGGGCTGCGGACAAAGTTTCAATCTGACTCTCAATGACATCACTTTTTATGACCAGCTTGTTCTGACTGCCCATGGCACTGGGTTTCTTTGTGCGCAGGATTTCTGACGAAGGGTACTGCGCTCGATGGGTGGTCGCGCGAGGACTTTTTCACGTCGATTGCGTGGAAGGACCTCAAGACGGTGGACGGTCACAACCCGTGCGAGGGCGACAACTTTGACATGGCCAAGTACGTCCCACTGCTGCTGTCGCGAGCCTGGGTACAGCCTCTGTGATCTTGCGCGTGTGCTGTGTGTGTGTGACACTTACCACTGCTTGTTGTTGTTGTGTCAGATGTGCTTGCGCGCGCCTATTGCTCAACGTTGACCTTGTTTCGCACCCCATTGCAGCCCCCACTTTCTCCACGTCCAGCGGCTGAACGCACTTCGCCGCGCTTACGTGAACCTCCACTCTTGCGACGACGTTTACGAGCGATGGACGCAGTCCGGCAACACGAACGGCGTGTTTGCCTTCTCGCGCACGTGCCGCGGCCAGGACGACTGGGTCCTCGTGGCGTTTAACACCTGGAGCACTGCGCTCGACATGGGCGGTAACCTCGGCGCTCTCTACACCGGGTGGAACGCCGGTGACGTCATCGTCAACGCCCTCAACCCTTCCGAGGCGTACACTCTGGGCGCCAACGGCGTGTTGCCGTCGGCGGTTTCGATTCCGCCGTATGGCTACAAGGTGTTTGTGCGCCAGGGAAGCTACCGCGCGCTCGAGCCCGTCGTCGTCCGGACGGAACCCGCGCACGACGCCGCGATTGTCACGGACAACCCCGTCGCCGGCGTCAACATCAAGGTCCGCTTCTCCGAGCCGATGGATAAGGCGTCGGTCGTGGGCGCCTTCAGCGTCGCCGGTCACACGGTAAACACGAACATGGTCCAGTACGATGCGAGCACGAACGAGCTCTCGTACCTCGCCATGTTCTCGCCAGGCATCGTCTCGTTCTCCGTTGCGGAGGGCGCGCGGACGGCGGACGGCAAGCGCTCGCTGCGTGGCCGCTTCTCCGCACGCTTCCGCATCGGTAGCGGTCGCCGCAACGTCATCATTAACAACAAGCTCGGCACCGACGACGCCCTTGTGGTTCGCGGGGACGGCGCGAAGGGCGAGTTTGTGGTGGACCACGCGTCGCCCGGCGCCGAGCTCTCTCGTGTCCACGACGAATTTGGGGCTGTGAGCGAGTGGGAGGCGTTCCGTCTTGGGCAGCAAACTGTGCGCCTCTCCGTTGGCTATGGAAAGCGGACGATCACTGCGCAGTACTACGCCGACAACAGTGCCGTTTACTTTGTGTCCGGCACCGTCAACATTCAGTACCCGTTTGCTCACAGCCTCGACCGTCTGTTCGCGCGCGGGACATTCAACGCGTGGACGTCTTCGAACGGGATGTCGCTTGTGGGCGACAATGTGTGGCGCACGGTCGTGACTGTGGGGGCAAAGGGTGCCGCCGAATTTAAGTTTGACGTCGGCATGGATTGGACGAACAGCTTTGGGGATAACAACGGGGACGGCGTGGCGGACGCGAACGGCGCAAGCATTCGGATTGCGCACGGCGACAGCGACGCACAGTACGAGGTGTGTGGCCTGTTAGTGGATTGTGTTTGTGTCAGTTTAGGGGTGCCGCCCTGCGTAATTGTCGATCTGACGGTTCTCCTATTGCTTTAATGGTTCGCAGATTACGTTCAACGACGTGACGCTCGCGTACACGGTCAAGCCCTTCAGCGCTTCGCTCGCGGAGTCCGAACCGGAAGTTGCTCCCACCGCCGACTCCGCCGCGAGCCTCGGTAACAGCAACGGCAACGTCGGCGCGTCGTCGACGTCCCTCCCGCTGTACGTCACGTTCGTGTTCAGCGGCAAGCCCGCGGGGGCGAAGGGCCAAGATCTCCTCACGTACTTTCAGTCGGCCCTTCCCGTGGACTTTTCGAACGCGATCGACATGACGAATTCGACCGTGTCACGCTTTGCCGTCCTCTCGATTCTGGACGTCAAGCACGTGCACGGCTCGTACTACGTGAACGTCGCCATTTCCGAGACGTCGCAAGCGAGCGTCGAGCCGACTGCCTCGACACTCTATTCGCGCCTGTTTGCGATGTACGCCGACCCCGGCAGCGCGCTGTGGACGCTTCCGACGACGTCGATGCTAAGCAAGGTGTTTAGCCCCTTCCCCACGGGCCGCGGGGATTGCCAGGGCGATTGCGGCGATGTGAGCAGCTCCACCAAGCGAGACTGGATCCTCGGGGGCGTGTTCGGCTTTGTGGGCGCCGTGCTGATTGCAATCGGCGTCTTCTGGATCAGCAAGGGTCGCGAGAAGCGCACCCGTCACGAATTGACGCGGCCGCTGATGCACGCTTGAGTGTGCGTGTGCGCGTGTTTGTGTTTTGTGTTGCTTGGTCGCGGCGCGCTGCTGTTGTTGTCTCGCGTGGAGCAGACGCAATATAGGAGATCACACTCTGAAAGTGTTTCACTTTAGCGCATGAACGCGAGAGACGCACGCATGCCGCCATTGCAAAGAAGCGATGCAAAAAAAAAAAAAAAAAAAAAGGGGCGAGCACACAAATACGCACGACACCAACAGCGATCACTGCCTCAGGCTCCGTTGTGTTGGGGAGGGCGCCTGCGCTGCACGCTGGCTCTGCGCCAAGCGGCCGAGCACGTCCGGCGTGTTCTGGCCCTGTTGATTGGCGATGTTGAAGATGCTCGACTCCCGCATCTCGCGCAGTTCCTCCGGCGAGAGGCTCCCGAGCAGCCGCGGGAACACGACCATCATGAACACCGTCATAACAACCATGAGACCCATGGGGCTGAAGAGCACGTCGCGCAGCTTGAAGCCATCGCGTGGCTGAAAGTAGCTGGGGACGCCGCGCGGGCGAAGTTGGATAGGGTACGGAAGCGTCACGCCGCCAACGGCACCGCCGAGAACGAGCGATGCAAGTCGGACCTGGAAGTGAGACTAAGTGAGCATGATGACTGAGAGATAAGGGGGGTTCGGATTGCATGAGCGCGTGTTTGAGTGGAGAGTAATCTACGAGAGATTGGCCGTGCTGACAGCAAATCAGATGGCTCTTCGAGAGGCTCACCTTAACCCGGCCCGACTTGGACCCGACGTCCACGCGCAACAGAGGAAAGATGTGAAACGGCGACTGCACCTGCAGCACGTAGCCGCCAGGGAGCACGTCCTCGAACACAAACGAGCCGTCACCGCGCACAAACGCCACGCGCTCGCCGTTGTTGAGAAGCACGCGCGTGTCCGTCTCCCATCCAGCGGGTGGAGGGGGGATGGCGGCGGCCCCGTCGGCGACGGCTGGCGCAGGCTGCACTCCGGGAAGCGCGCCTTCATCCGCAACAGAGTAACCGAAGCCCTTGCCATCGAACACGAGAAACCCTTCTATCTTGTAACGCGCGGACCCCTGCGCCGCGGCAGGTTGCGCGTCCGCGACATCCTCGCCATCCGCGGACGGTGCGGGTGATCGCGCAGCCGCACACGCGCACAACAACAGAAGCGCAAAGGCCGCGGAGAACGCCGTGCGTCCCGCACACTGCGCGCTCATCTTCGTAAGGCCGCTTGTCGTCCGATGCCTTCATAAAGTGTCTCAGATGCTTTTCTGCTTCCAGCTCGGGCTGCACACGCATGCAAGGGGCCTTGCAGACCACGTGACTAGTACATATATTTGCGAGATCTCGGTGGAAATCCGTTGTCAAGGATTGGCCGTGTCACCTTTGACCTGTTCCGATACCCAAAACACACACACACACACACGACATTTCCCCGCGCGCACGCACCCTCCTTGCTTTTGGAGAGCGTGCCTCGAGAGAGAGAGATAAGCGAGTCGTTGCACGGGAAATTATTGTTGCTTGAGAAGAGTTTCTTATGTCTTTGAGTCAACGGAAAGAAAGGGCGCGCACCCACAGATTGGAGCCGGTGCACCCAGTGGCGGCGTCAACGGCGTAACCACGCACTGCGCCTCTCATCGCGAGAGAATGCCTGCGTGGTTCATGAGGTCGCTCTCTTTCGCCTGAAATGGGCACGGTGCGCTCCCCGTGACCGAAAATGGGGAAGCGGGCGCGGCGCTCTGCGTCCAAGGTCGCGCCCTGTTGTGGCACGTTCAGCGCGGTGCACCGACATCTGCACGTGCTTGCAGAGAGGCACGGCTGTCTCGGAGGGGACGACGACCCGCACGACGCTTCGTTCGACACGGCTCGCTTGCTGGCGTTGGCGTTTGATGCACTGGCTGCCGACGAGGCTTTTTCCGAGCACCTGAACGAGTTTTTGGGGTCGGCCGCGTTTCCGCTGCGCGTCTACTACACGCGAAGTGGCTGCGTGCGCGTCGTGTCCGAGGATGGTGCGACTCCGCCCCTTGCCCCTTCGACGACTCCCTCGGCGTCTCGGCTGGCGAAGAGCCGCGGGGGATCGCGCTCGGCCGTGTCTGCCCTCGACGCTCCCGTGCTGGAACTGAACGAGCTCTCGTCGCGCACATGGCTCGAGCAGGAGCGGATGGCCGCGCTCGCCGCGTCCGAGACGCTGGCACGCTTTGTGCTGGGGGATCTCGTCGCGGCCGAGGAGCCGAACACGGCGTGGTCGCTGCGACACCCCGCGGGAATGCTGTCGTTCTCGCAGTTCCTTCGAGGTTCGGCGGGCGCGAATGACCTTGCGTTCTGGATCGACGCCGAGACGTTTCACCGGTGCACGTCCCCACACCTCCGCCTCGCAACCATGGCGTGGATTCGCAGCGCCTATCTGACAGATCACGCGCCCATGGCTCTCTCGCCGGCCGCGCGGCAGCTCGTCGCCACGCACGGGCGGACGCGAAAGGGCGCCGGCGAGCACATTCTCCTTGCAGAGTTGCAGGCCGTCTCTCTTCAGAACCTGCGCACATACTGGCTTCAGCGATACCTCCAGCGGGATGTCGCTGCGCCCGCGGCGTCGCCGGATGTGGGCGGGAAGGCAGAGGCGACGGCGACACAGCACTCCCTTCGGCCGAATGTTTCGGGATCGCAGAGCCTCCGATTAAGCGCGCGCCTGCAGGGACGACGGCAGGCGAGTGCGAAGGATGTTGGCGAGAGGAGGTCGGCAAGGCCAAGGGGAACGCGTGCGGGCGCGGAGACGCCGGACTTGGAGGGCTCGATGGGCGCTCGCATGGGGCGCGTGTCAAGCAGGCTCGGTTTCAAGCAACCGCCCGCGCAGCACCCGCCGAAGAACAACCGAACGGATGCGCACACGGGCAACGCCGTCGACGGCGTGCGT
The DNA here is from genome assembly GCA_943704525.1 of Pigoraptor vietnamica. Lineage (NCBI taxonomy): Eukaryota > Filasterea > Ministeriida > Capsasporidae > Pigoraptor > Pigoraptor vietnamica. The sequence continues at coordinate 29,640 of CALSCQ010001582.1, read as the reverse complement.
CGGCCCGCGAGCAAGGCGGTGATGTCAGCCAAGGGTGGTGCCGCCGCGAGGCCGACAAGCGAACGCCTCGTGCAGATCCTGCGGGCTGAAGTGAAGTCTGGCTACCCATTTCTTCGCTTCATCGAGTCCGGGGAGTGCGCGGACGCGAGCGACTGTCGCGCGGCCACGGCGCGGGCGGGGAGCGTGCTCCTGTGGAGGGAGGTGTCGTGGTTTCGGCGACTGCCTTGGGACGACTTGAGTCTCTTGGAAGCTGCGTCGCGGGGTATCTTCAACCGATATCTTGCGGGCGGAGCGCCGATGTGCGTCGGATTTAGCGGCTACGCGCACGAGGGCGGCCTCAGCGAGATGGAACGCCTCGACCCCTCTGCCCGCTTCGACGGTCCCGTTGCGCACGCCATCAAAATTCTGTGCGCGGCCTGGTGCGAGTATGCGGCGAGCGAGTCGCGTGCGTGGACGCAGCTCGCCACCTTGCGCCGTCCCGAAAGCCGCGAGGCGCACATGGGAACCGCGTCGCCCATGCCTGCGGACCGCAGAGCCTCACGCATGTCGCTCGCCGGCAGCCACTCCCAAACATCGTGTGCGGACTCGGAGGGAGGCGGCGAACCGCTCAAGGCGCGCTGCGGCACGGCGACGATCAGGGCGATCGCCACGTCGGCCGACTTCAGCAGGCGGGCCGAGTATCTCGGCGTGGACCGACACAAGCTCGAACGCTCGCTGTCGGACGACGACACGGACGGGGAGGGCAACGACCGGCCTGTGAAGAGTGCGAAGCGCCGGCGGCAACTCCATGACGCGCTGAAGATGGCGGAGCGCATATCGGACGAGCGTGGGCGGGACATTGCGGACGCTTACGAGCAGTACGGCGAGGCGTTCATGTACGTTGCGAGCGAGCGCGCGTTCCTGAACGGCGACGAATTCAAGCGCCTTGCGGACGGGCGTGTAATTGGACCCGACGGCGAGATTGTGCAGCAGGACGAGAAGGGGCGTCTGCTGATGACGCACGAGCAGCGGCTGATGGCGGCGCTGCATGCGGTGCTCAGAAATCCGACCGAGGCCGAGCACTTTGAGGTGAGGGATGCCCTTCCGTTTACTCCGTGCGCATGTTGTTTGCCATCGCATAAGGGTTTCGAGAAGGGAAAGAGGAGGGTGTCGAAGGAAAATTCACCCTCGTCGAATCCCGTCCTTGAATATGGCCGTTGCTGCTTCAACGGACTCACGCGTACGAGCACCTATTGACGCTGCTTGGCCACGCAGACCTTTGCGCGGTCCGCGGGCTTCGAGAACGAGCTGCGGCTGTGGTATGAGATTGAGTGCCTCCGTCAGTTTCCGCTTGACTGCGACGAGAGCGGCGTGCGCTGCGAGGCAATCATGCGCAAGTTTCTCATACTGCGCGCGCCCAACCGCGTGTTTGTGGAGGACGACGAATCGGCGGCCGAAGTGATGAACTCGCTCACGGCGGACAAGTCGCGCGCCGTCCCCTTCATGGCGTCCCTCGGGCGCGAGTCGTCGCTGCTCTCCGTGCTCAGCACTTTCCGCAAGGACTCGGTAGCGGACGCGCCTTCGTCCCCTCTGCGCGCGTCCGCGTCGAAGCCACAAGTGCGAAGCGCCGCATCGGCCGCCTCGACGACGAACACGGACGGCGCGCCACAAACTGCGGGACCCGCTCGGGGCGACTTGAAAAGGGACGGGAAGGGCTCTGCAGTTCGGGCGGTCGAGAGCGCCACGAAAGCCCCTGTGGGCGCTGGAGAGCCGCGGTATATCGTCGACAATGCCGACACGGTGTGGACGGTGGCGACGATTGCGCAGCTTCGCGCGATTCAGCACTCGATCTTCACGCGGATGGCGCGCAAGTACTTTCCGCGGTACGTGACGTCGGAGGGGTACCAGGCCCGCAACGAGGAGGGAAGCGCGGATCACGTGATGGCGGACATGAAGATCAACGCGTCGATGGCGCAGCGTCAGAAGAGCGTCATCTGGGCGCACGATGCTGTGAAGAAAGGCGACCGCCGACAGGCCGCTAAGGTGGGTTGCCCTCGCTGGGGTGACAGCACGAAATGGCAGCGCAGTGCGTGGAGTGACAGCACGGCGCAGTGCGTCCTGCGTGTGCATGTATGGTTGTGTGTTTTCACTCGAGTCGGGGTGCCTGCGATGCGTCATTGCTATGACTGTGTGTCAATAGTGTGTGTGAGTGTTGTCTAATATATACCCTTGCTCACGACACTTTCGCTGGCAGGCCCGCTGGTCTGTCGTGCTCCACGACGTCCTGATGTGCATCCGCACGCTCCGCAACCCGATCTCCGGCGAGCACTTCAAGCACTTCCTCAAGTACCGCGGGCTCTACTCCCAGAACGACGTCGCCTTCTACCAGGACGCGCTGCGCTACCTCCGCTGTCACGGCAAAATGACGTCCCTCGCCCACGTCCGTGCTACCAACATGATGTCGCTCTACTTCCCGACGTCACCGACGGGAAATGAGACGTGCCTAGTCGACTGCGAGGCGCCCGTCGTGCGCGCGCTCAGAGACAAGCCGCCCGGGTTTTTTCCAAAGGGCCTCTTCCGCGTCGCGCGGCTGCAGTGCGTCCGCGCCGTCATCCCGTACTGGAGGGACTACGTTGAGGACATCACAACCAACCGGCGGACGGGCCCTGGACCACCCGGCCTGAGATTCAAGGACCCCAACCCCGAGGAAACAAAGCGCATGCGCGCGGTCGCCGAGTCCATTCCCGCTGTCGCTGTGCCGGCGCCGGAGTTGGCCTCTGCCGTTCAGGAGTTGCACAAGGACCAGTCGCGGAAGGCGCGCAAGAAGTCGACTTCGACCGAGATGCTCCTGAAAGACAAGCTCGTCGTGCACTTTTCTCTCGCCGCGCAGGGCCACAAGGGTCGCTACCAGGCTATGCTTGACGCCGACGAGTCCCTGTTGCGCCAGAATGAACCGCCACCGGACGAGACGAAGCGCGGGCGAGGCAAGGGGCACAAGGGTGGAAAGGGGCCGTCGTCGCGCAAGCCGGTGGGGGTCGCGAAGACGCAACCGTTGCAGTCCCACGCGGACGGCGAGGACGAGGATGACGCCGACGGTCCGCGCTCGTCGCCGCGCCGCCGAAGACTGGAAGGGTTCATGCAGACGGTGCACGAGCACGAGCATGAGAACGTCGCGGGGCATCGCGCGCCGCGGGCATTGCAGTCGCACGGCGGCGAGTCGTTCCTGCCGCAGATTGTCGTGCCCGCCGCCGCAGGTGCTCGTGGAGGACGCCCGCCTGTCGCCGAAACTGGAGAGCGCAAGCTTCGCCTCCCGGGAGTGGCGGCGGCCGCCCCTCCGGCGGGCCAACCGCGCGTGTCGTTTGGCCGCATACCCCATTTGAAAGTGGTTTGAGGGCAGATCGGCACGGAATGGGCCGGGCTGGTGGCGTTAAGTCGCACACCTCCCTCCTGTTCCTGCAATACAATTCATTGCAACGATAATGTGGGAATTTTAGGATGAAGCAGCGGCCATAGGGCCGCGTGTCAGGCCCTATCATCTTAGCTTCCGTGGGCAAAGCGTACCGCTGGAGACTCAATGATTTGTAAACCTGGGGAAAATGGCCGAAAAAATAGGATTGGTTCAATAAACAGTCTCGAGTGTAGAACATCAACACGGCTCAAAACGCATGCGTCGGCGCGCGCATGTGAGCGAGTGGCACACATGGCGTCCTTTCTCGCTCTCCCCGTGGACACCCTCGGCGACATCGGCGCATTTCTGTGCAGCGCTGACCGCCGCACCCTCGCGCGCGTGTCACGCGGGCTGCGCAACACGGCCGTGTCCCTGTGGCCGGACGATGTAGCCGTCAATCTCAAGGGGCGCGTATTGCACTACATGTGCCTGGACGCCGCCTTCTGCGCGCTCGTGCGCAACACCCTCTTCTTGGGACCCCTTGCGCCGCTCCCCATTAACGCGAAGGTGGACTGCTGCAAGGAGTGGAACATGCGCAAATCAATCACTTCGGCGGAAGAAGGATTTGCGATCGAGGAGGAATGCGGCGTCTGCGGTGCCCTGGGGCCTTTTTCCCATCTTCCCGCCATGGCGCGCGAACTGGCATGCGTCGCAGGATTCCATCGTGTCGACGTGAAACACGCGCAGTCGTTGGAATACGTCGCGCAGCTTGCCTCCGTGAACACCCTCGTTCTTGAGGACTGCGGGGTGTCGGGCATTGCGTGCCTGGGGCAGAGTGCGACGCTACGGAAGGTCGTGCTGTCGCGGTGCGATGACCTAACGGCACTCCCACACATTCGTTTCCTTCAGCGAGCGGAGGTTCGCCACTGCCGTGCGCTGACGTCGGTCGATGCGCTGGCACACGCCCGCGAAGTCGTCTTGGAGGTGTGCGAGGGCGTGCGCGATGTAAGCCCTCTCGCCAGTGTGCACGCAATCGCGATCGAACGCCGCGAAAATGTTCTCACGGACGTATCGGCGCTGTTTTTGGGCCGCGTGCACTCGCTGGTGCTGCATGATGTGGTGATCTCCCATCTGCCGGAGGGCGCGGGCGTTCACTCACTCACGTTGTCGCGGGTGCGCGTCCTACGGGGACAGCAACTGCCTAGAAAGGAGTCTCGTTTCGTTTCTTCGCGGCGGACGGGTGACGACCCTTATGCGAGCGTGGACCTTGCGCTCCTCTCGCTCAGGTCGCTGTCCCTATGCTACAGTCCGCTTCCGCCATTCGATAGCACACGTCGACCGAGTTACCCCGACGATTACACGCCGCAGCATGGCTTTGACGTCCTTTCGGCGACTCTGATGTCGGTTCGTCTCGTTGTGAATTCAGACGCGCACTTTGATCTCTCGTGGGCATGCCGCCTGTCCAGGGTGGTCATCGAAGTCGGCCAGTCGCACGAGCTGTCGCTGGCGCCGCTGGCTAACGTGCGGTATGTTACTGTGCGTGGGTACGACGAGTCGGTGTACGGACTGCTCGCCGCCGTCGCCAGTGCCATGCGAGAGGCGCCCGCCGACGTGGACATGCAGCGGCACGGGTGTGGCGCACTCGCCGGCCGTCGGTGGTCCATCGGTTGGAAAGGCGACCGCTTCCATGACGAGAGCTACGCGAGCGCTGTCCTCGGCGCCATCGCGTCGTTTCCGACGGACGAAGAGGTCATGCACTGCGGTCTGAGGTCGCTGGCGAAGATGGTTGCGCCGAACGTGACTAAGGGAACGCGAAGTAGGAACCTGTGCGAGCCAGAGTGGGTGGAGGTCGCCCGCGCGTGCCTCGGAAGGGACGGGTTGCCGCCGGCGTGCGTTGCGGCCGCGCTTTCACTCTTGTTTAAAGCGGCGGCAAGCGCGTTCTGTAGTCCGGCGAATGATGGTGCACGAGAATTGCGCGACGCCCTTCCTCTCGACGAAATGGCTCGCGCGGCCGTTCGTGCTGCGCGCGCGTGGCCGGATGACCGTGTCGTCCTGGAGGCTGCGGCACAAACGTTCGAATTCTGCGCCTTAGTGCTGCGTCTCGCCGGACGGCAGAGGGTGGCCATGTATGCTGGGCATCTTCCGTCGTGGTTGCTCCGAGCGAATCGCGCCACAGTGTTCCCCTGCGTCGCTGCAAATACGCGCCAGGATCGCTCGTGGGTATCGGCTGCCGTCGGCGTGGCGCTGGCACTCGCGCAGCTCTGTCCCCTCGACCGTCGCGTGCCCTCGGTGCAACTCCCTATGAACCTCCTTGCGGCTGTGGCAGACATCGACCGCAGTTGCGCACTCGAACTTGTGCGGGCCGGGGTGCTTGACATGCTGCTGGAGCGCGCCGTCGCGTGGCTGGACACCTCGTCCGTGGACAACTCGTGGTTTAGCCCTCTTGGCAGACTCGCGCAGTACGCGTGCGACGACGCGGACGACCACGCGCCTGCACTTGTGTCGGCCGATGCGATGCTTGACGTGGTGCGGCGACTGTCACGGCGGAACGCCATTAGCAGTGGCAACACCGAATGGCTGGAGCTGCTTTTCGCGGGAGAGTCTCCTTTCCCGTCGCGCGAAAGCCTCTTCAGCTATGGGAATCAGCGGGATGAGCTCATTGTGCGAGTCATGCATCGCCACCGCTTCGACTGCGATCTCGGAGTGGCTTGCGCGCTCGCCTATGATTCCAGTGTGTTTCGCAGCCATCCCGCTCTGCACGCCGGATTGTACACGTACGTCGCGCGCAGCCCTCACCTGGAGTGGAGAAACGCGCCCAATATACTTTCGCTGGAGGATAGTGCCACTGCGATCGGCTGTGATGGCGGTGGCTTTGCGTATCTCTCGGCGGTTATAAGAACCTCGCTCTCCCGCGAGTGCGACGGTGAAAACGCGGCCCTTGGACTCGAACACCTCTGCAAACTTGCGGAGGGCCTCTGTGTGCTCGTTGCTTCCGGTGAGGACGGAGGGCGCGATGACGCAGTCGACGCGGCCCTGGACGACTGCGTCGCGTGCCTTGGGATGGGGCGCTTGTGGGATCCCGACCATCGCTCGTGCGTCCACGCCATTGCGCGCGCGACGTCCCTGCTACTTCTTGCGAAGTGCCGCCCAGATCGCAACGCAATGGCGCCCGTGACCCTCTGTGCTCTCGCGGCGACGGCGGCTGTGGGACTGAAGCCGTTGCTGGTGACGGAAACGATGAGGTTAAAAGTGCCGCTTGCCATCGGCTCGGGCGCTGTTGCGACGCCAGCGTTTGTGGACTTGCGCGAGCTTTTCATGTTGGTCGAGGCGCTCGCGGAATGCTCGGCGTGCGAGGGGCTGCGCGCAAGCGGAACACTGCTCTCGCGGGCGGCGCGGATGGCTTTCCCCGGCGCGTTCGTATACGGAGTGTTAAATGGCCCGCGCCGTGTGGCAACGATTGTCGTCGACGTCTCCGCTGAATCAGATGTCTACGTCGCGCGCTCATTGCTGAAGGTCGTCGCGAGGGGCGGGCTATTGGCTGCTGCGAAGACGAAGGATTCTTCGCGCTCGTTCACTCACGGCAGCTTGATTGCCGCCGCCACCATCCTTGCGTTGAGCGCAATGGACGGCCAGCAACGCGCGTCGCTCGTCGAGAACGTACGGCACACGATGCGCACGCTGCGTCGGTTTTGGGCGGCATGTGGCGCGGTCCCGCTGTACAACGTGGAGGAGGCTTCGCTAGCCGCGCTGGACGAGCTTCAGAAGTTGCTTCGGCCGCAGTAATGAACATGAGATGACGGGAGTTTTGACGGTGCGATCTCACGTGTTGGTGCACTCTGAACTGGCGGATGTAGTTTCGAGCCGATAACGACTGTCAACGCCTTCCGACGCGGCTTAGTGAGCGCACGCTCTTTGGATCGCAGCGATTGTGTGTTTGTCGTGTTTGTGTGCAAGGCAGACCGAATCAAGTCGCTTGCTTGTGCAAAACAGTGACCTTTGGTGTGATTTTTGCCGCATTTTCTGAAGATTTTTCAATCCTCACCCCCGGGCGCGAGTAGGGACTTTGGGCACGTGTCAGGATGCCTGTTTCACGGCACACGGTTTCTGTCAGGTTGCACGCTCTGTGCGTATTCTTGCCATCGTTTTCTTCACTCGTCAGCCTCTTCACCTCACGCAACGCTCGTGCATACTTCGACGAATTTCCTTGCGTGCAAGCATCTATCTCCACGCGATGGCCTGAGGCGGTGCGTTGCCGAACTCCCTCCGGCGGTTCCCGTCACTTTTACGCCAATCTCAATCTTAGCGGCGATTAGACTCGCGCACAAATGGGAGCCTCCGAGAGCAAGTTGGACTGTCGTCTTGGGCGCGTCATTTCGAAGCAGGGCGGCACCGACGAACCGTGGGGACAGCACGCGGCGGTGCTTCACGGCAAGGAAGATGTGTCGGTGTTCAGCCACAAGGCCATGGAGAACCCGCCTCCCGCGTTCAAGGCCGCCATCACGCTGGGCGTTGCGGTGAGTGTGTGGTTCGGTTCGGTTTTTGTGTTCCTTGGCTTTTCTTAAAATGCCGTACCGTGAATAATAAGAGATGTTGTAGTAAGCTGCATTCTTATGTGCATCGTATTTCTCACCGCAGCGGCTCAAGGTGCTGCGCCACCCCTGCATCCTCAAGTACCTCGCTTCGTACGAGGAGAGCGGCACACTCTATGTCGTGACCGAGCCCGTCGTTCCGCTGTCGTCGGTGCTCGGTCGCCTCTCCCTGGAGGAGATATGCGTCGGCTTGTACAAGACGGTGAAGGCGCTCTCGTTTCTGCACATCGAGTGCGGCCTGTCGCACAACGACCTCGGTGTTCGCTCGATATATGTGAGCGAAACGGACGGCGGCTGGCGGCTTGGCGGGCTGGGGTTCTCGCATCCCCTCGAGGAAACGACCAAGGACCTTTTGGACGCCACGCGGCCCTTTCGGCAAAAGACGTCCATCACGCCGGAAGAGGTGCGTGTGTTGGAGTGCACATCATGCTGTGCGCGCTGGCAGCGTCCGCTGCTGTATCGTTTGGACGTGGACGGATGTTGCAAGTGACGGAATCTCACACTTGTGGATGCCCCCATCGCGCAGACTGCGGTCGCCAAGCGGGGAGACGAGGACCCCGACGTGCACGCGCGCGATGCCTACGCCTTTGCCGCGCTCGTGGCGGAGGTCATGGAGACGTCGCAGGCTATGGCGCAGACGGCGGAGATGGACGACCAGAGCGCCGCGGACGCGTCCGAGTTTCTCGCGTCGGTGATGAGGGACTGCGCGCACGCACGGCCATCAATGCGACCGGCGCTCGAGACGCTGCTTGAGATGGGCTTTTTCACGCGCAGCACCATGTTGGATATATTGCGGTTTCTCGGAAACATCACGTTCACGCCGCCGGAGGAGAAGCGGGCGTTCTTCAGGTGCGCGAAACAGGGTCGCCGCTGCCCATTTGGCGTGCTCTGTGCTGGTGTATTCGTGCGCTTGTGTATATGTGTGCTTGTGTATATGTGTGCTTGTGTATATGTGCGTTGTGTGTGAGTGTGAGTGTGTGTGTGTGTTGTTGGGTAGCCGTACGTCGGCGTCGGTGTCGCGGGCGCAGAGAATTGACAACATCGACCCCCCGCCTCCCTCCCCTCAGCAATTTGGCCGCGCGCCTGCGCACACTGCGCGTGTCGATAGTCGTCAGCGTGCTCCTTCCCCAACTCCTCTCGCACCGCGTCCTCTCGGAGCCATTCGCGACGGAATTCCTCCCGTCGATACTCACGCCGTACACGGGCCCGCCACCGAGGCCGAAAAAGTCGGAGAAGTGGGGCAAGCAACGGCAGCTGCACGCAAAGATTGTCGCCGATGCCTCCTCGAAAAGGCCCACCGGTGACGACAGCGAGCACGAAGAGGGCGCTGAGGACGAAGACGCCGACGAAGGGACCGACGGAGACACAGCCGTAGAGCCGAGTTCCGATGCGCCTCCCGTGTCGTCGTCGAGCACCGAGGGCTGCACGCCCGTGCTGCCGCTGCGGGAGTATAGGGAGAGCCTCGTGCCGGCGGTTGTGCGCCTGTTTGCGCTGAGGGATTTTGGCGTGCGCCTGCTCCTGCTGGACCAACTGCCGCTGTTTCTCCCTTACACGGACGTCGAGATATTGTCCGAGTCGCTCGTGCCAATGGTGGGTGTTGGGCTCTTACATGATCGCGCAAAGCAAGAGAACAGCTTGGTCGTGTGCGTCGGCGCTGACTCTCGCAACTCCATGCAGCTCATCGACGGGCTCACTGACGCCCGTGACGACATGGTGATAGCGACGCTGCGTGCGCTGTGTGTCGTCACCCCGTTTCTCAAGGGCAACCCCGTCATCGCCGAACTCGGAAAGCGGCGCGCGCTTTTCCGCGAAATGGCCCCGGGAAGCCGCCGCCCGACGACGGACGCACCCCGCGCGGTGAGAGTGCGCGCGTACTTCCGTTGCCACTGCGCTCCCTGTCTCTGTCCTCTCTCACACACGCACAGACGGGCAGACTCTTTAAACAGACATCCGAATGTCGTGTTGATGTCATCGGGAGTGTGCGGCGCTTGACGTCTGTCCCACACATCTTCCACGTCCGCTCACTTTCGCGTGTTCCTTCGCAATATGTAGCGCACGTCCTCAACGGGCATGCCGAGCGTTTCGCGGGAGGCTTCGCGGTCGTCCATGGGAAACGGCAGTCGCAAGGGTGGGTGCCGCTCCCTCGCCTCTTGTTGTCTCTGTTTTCATGTTTTGCAGTGTCATATTGTTGGCCGTGTCACCATTCTCACCGACGCCTTTGTCGCTGCAGGCTCAGACCGTCACGTAGCGTCCCGCGATGGCGGCGACTCGGAAGGCGAGTACGAGGCGTCCAAGACGAGCGAGAGCACGAAGGCCGAACGTGAGCGGCGGCGCCTTGAGATGCAGCAGAAGCGGCTCGAGCGCGAGAAGAAGCTGCTGGAGAAGCGCCAGAACCGGCACGTCGGACTCGCCTCGGCGGCACCCGCAACCTTGCATCAAGCAAGCGTTGGGTCTGTTGGGTCAGCGTCGTCGTCGGGCCCAGTGTCGCCCTCGGTCGCTGCCGCAGTTCCCGGCGGCGAACGGCGTCGTGCGGACAGTTGGGGAAACAATGATGGCGAAGACTGGGGCAATGGGGACGGCGACGGCGACGGCGAGAACGGATGGGGCGACACGGGTGCTCGCTCGACACAACCCGCCGCAGCCACAACGCGTCCTCCCTTGGAGGAGAAGGTTGCGGAGGGATCGGGAGACGAGAGCGATTATGTTGACAACGACGACGGCGACGACGGCAAGTCCACGTCGTTGAATTCGAGCCGGAAGTCGGGAGGGGACGCGTGGGATGACGCAGACGGCGGGTGGGGTGGGCCGTCCAAGGGCCGTTTGTCGCGGTCGGACAGCGCTGCCGAGCGCACTGCCACTGAAGAAACCGGCCGCGCGAGCCGTGCGTCCTCTGTCGGCGGCGCTGCATCGTCAGAGAAGGGCGCGGGGGCCACGGGCGGCATGAAGCTCAAGGGATCTCTGGGCGCGCTCGCCGCCGGCAAGCCAAAGGGGGGCGAGGAGAAGGGACCTACCGCGGCTGCGACGCCCAAAGCGGCAACCCCCGCAGCGGCGGCGGCGGCCGCGCCTCAGCCGGAGAAGAAGGCGCCCGAAAAGAAGACCGAAGCGCAGCCGCCGTCGGAGCTTGACTTTTTCGCGGACATGGAGCCTGCATACGCGCCCCCTGTGCTAGTCGAAAAGGAGAAGGGCGCCGCGGTTGTGCTGCCTTCGTACCTGTCGGGCATCGTCGGGTCGTCGCATGCCACCACAACCACCGCTCCGCCAGCGCCGAAATCCCACGCTCCGCCGGCGAGTGCGGTGACCGCGAGTGCGACCCGGCAAGCGCCCGCGGTCAGCAGTGCACCGCCCACTGCGCGGCTGTCCCTCTCGGCTGCGGTGCCGGACGACGTTGCGGACGGGTGGGGCGACGACGACGCGGGCGACTGGCCTGCCGAAGATGTGGGCGGGTCTGCAGCACCTGCGTCAGCCGCCGCCCGTTCGGTGGAAGTGGCGTCCCCCGTGCCGCGGAGCCCTCTATTGGCGAATGCGATTTCGGAGCCGCGTCCCACGTTGACGTCGGCGCTGGCCGCTGCTTCGGACACGGCCGCTGCTGGCGATGGATGGGGCGATGACGACGAAGAAGCGCCTGCGCCTGCTTCGGGCGTGTCGAAGGCGAGCACGGCCCGTTCGGTCGATGTGCACGCAGAGAGCGTCGGGGGCGCCGTGGGTGATGGGGACGGTTGGGGAGACGAGGACGAAGTGGCCGATTATAAGGGCACTGCGACCGGATCGCGTGCAGACGGCCCAGCGCCCGCTGTGTCGGCCTCGTCGCATCCGGTCGGTCATGCCACTGCGACATTGGCGCCCGCACACGAAGAGCTGTCTGCGAAGGTGGCCGCGCCCGAGCGGTCGGCAAGCGACGGGGGCGTCAAGGACGATTTGGGCGGGTGGGGCGACGACGACATGGACGACGATGGGGATGCCGTGGCGGTGAAGCCGCCGACAAATGGCACGGGGAGTGTGCCGTCTCGCGTTGAGGAGCCGGCACGCCACACCGAGTCTGTCGACACCGCGAAGGCGTCTGTGAACGCACCACTCTCGACGGTGCGTACGGGTAGCCTCACGGATGATGAGGTGAACGCGTGGGGCGCCGTCGATGCCGTGAAGACTCCCAATGCGGCTGCGGTTTCGCATTCCGTGGCATCGTCGCATGCGTCGGGTGGCGAGACAGCAAAGAAGGCGTCTGCAAAACCGTCGCGGTCGCCTGCACACGCAAAGGTCTCGAAGGGCGTCGGTGGCTTTGATTCGTGGGGCGGCGCAGAGGATGGGAAGTCGGCCAGCCCATCGACGCGAGCGGTGGCTGCTAAAGAGGAGGAGGAGTTCGACTCGTGGGGCGAGACGACGGCCAAGAAGACGACCGCAAAGCCGGCGCATACTTCGGCGCGCGTTGAGAAATCGAGCGACGACAACTTTGACTCGTGGGACGGCGAAACGGTGAGGGCGCGCGCGAAACCGGCAGCTGCGAGGACCCCCTCTGTGACCTCACAGGACAACGACTTTGAGTCTTGGGGAGAAGCGGTTGCGCCGGCCAAAAAGCGGGGCGGTTCGGGTGCGTCCGTAGCACCGCCGCCGGCCGCGAGCTGGGATGCGCCGGCAGACGAGGACGACTGGTTCGCCTCGCAAACGGCGAACGTCGGGAAGGGCAAGGGCGCGTCCTCGAGCACACGCGGCCAGCGCACATCCTCGGTTGGCTCGGGTTCCACGCCGTCGCCTGCGCCCAGCACTGGAAGCAGTGGGGGGCCCAAGACTCCGACGCTGTCGTCGGCTGGCGCCGGGAGTGCCGCGAAACGCGAATCGCCTGCGAACGGCAGCCGCAAGACACCCGCGAAGAAGTCGACGCCGGCGAAGGCGAAGGCGGCGGCGAAGGTAAGCTGTCCTATAGTTTGGACCTTGGGCGCCTCTTGTGTATTGCTTTCGATTTCGTTTGTTTTTGTTTTGGAGCGAGTGGCATCCACTGCGAGTTGCTCACGTGACCCGTTCTGTCGCAGGCTGAGGAAGGCTGGGGTGGCGACGACGACTTTGTCGACTTTTGAATATAATAATGGCCCTCTTCACGCTGCCTCTTCTCCTCCCTTGTCACCATGCCAGTTGCGGTGTCTGTGCGCGTGTCATTACTTTGTCTGTGGTTTTTTGCTGTGCGGCCTCACTTCTTGTCTCTGTCTGAGCACTTCTTGCCTGCGCTTTAGTGTCGAACGTCTCGCATTCATTCGAGGAAAGCCAGGAGACTTGCGCCGCCGGACCTCAGCTGTTCCAAGTGTTCCCTATTTACGTAACTGCAAGCGCACCGGCGGCCATGTGAGCGCGACCATCTCTCCACCCGAACATAAAACGCACACACACAATCGTCAAAAAAAGCCGAGATTACGAATTGTGAGCACAACACTCACATTGGTTCGGCCGGATCAGTCAGCGATGGCGGCGAACGGCTCGGCTCGCCCGACGCGGACGCTGGTTGCGCGCCTGGCAGCACTATTTCCTCCAGGTAGGATGTCGGTACCACGCCGATGACGCCGTCCGAGCGACGAACCTGATATGTTGGGAATAGTGTGTCAGAGGTGGAAAAGAGATGCAAGAACAGCTTGAATTGTAGGCGTGTGTCCATTTACGGAATGTACCAGAGAACGAAATACAAGATATATACGCAGTGGACAGGCAGTCAAAACAGCCACGCACGCACCCTAGACCAGCCGTCGCGGAGGTTGCAGACGTCTGACACGACCTCCTCCTCCGTCACCGAGACTTCCTCCGTGCCCTCGGTCGCGTCGAAATCGTACAGAACAACGGCGCGCCGCAGCCGACCGGCGAGCTTTTGCGCAAGGTATTCGTCCTCGCGCGCACCTGCAGCAGACCCAATGGGCGCGTCAACAGCAGCGTGCGGCCAACGCACAATTAGCATAACAACAAAACAACACAACGTAATACAACGTAACAAAACACCACACAACAACACTGCGTCAACAACGGCCTCCGCCAACAGGGACAGCAACAGTCGCAAGGCTGTCTCCGCAAAGCACCCACGGGGCCCGATGCGGCGGTAGTTGGACGGGGGCTTCCACGCGTAGTCGGTCTCCGCCGCCGCTGCAGCCGCCACCTTGCGCGCGTAGTGGTCGTCCTCCCTCGTTGCTGTGGCCGATCAAGCGGACATCAGCTCGTCGCTTGCCAATTCAGTGCTCACGAGATACCTAAGGAATAGAGGGTGGCCGCACGTTCACGCACCTTGGCCAACGCGGCGATACTCCGAAGGCGGCTGCCACATTGCCCCCTTGGCCGCCGGCTTTCCCTGCTGTCGCCGCACCGGCAGCGCATACACGGCGGAAGGAGGGGCGTCGTCTGCGGTGTCGGCGAGACAACAAGCGGCGTCACACGTTGGAAGGCGCCCATCACACGATAGAAACGCCAAGTGCAATCACAATCTCAATAGCAACTTAGATGCATCCAACATTTACCGCGTCCTGCGCCCCTCCCCACGCGCTGGTACTGCGACGGTGGCTGCCACGAGGCCGTAGCGGGTGGCGCGGCGGCAGCTTTCGGCCGTGGCGCCATGTACTCCGAGCTGGCCCGCTGCACTTGAGTTGCCCCCGGGCGTCCCGTCGACGTCTCCGCCATTTTGCCTTTCGTCATCACGGGCGCGATGTCGTCGTCGTCGTCGCCGCCATCCATGTCGAGCAGTCCCATCGGCAGAACCGTGCGCGCGCCTGAGGCCATGTGGTGGCTGTCCTCTGTGCCCGCGTCCACGAGAGCAAAGGACGAGCCCCCGGATGTCCGGGAGGGTACGGCCTTGACCACTCGCCGCTTCGGTGTAGGTGCCGTTTTGGACGTCGATGCATCGCCGCCGCTTTCGATAAGCTTTTTCGCGCGCCGCTTGCGCCGATAGACAATGCACTTTCGCGTTATGCACCCCGTGCACGCGAGTCCCACGACCACGGACGACACCGAGACGCCCTGTGCGCGCAACGGGTGTTACGGAGAGAGAATTCTTTAGGCCGACGCACAACATGTCCCAGCGGGAAGCAGGCCAACAGACGGAAGGGTGATACTTGCGATGATAAAGTACTTGTAAGCCTGCGTCGACCCATCGGCGCCCTGTCCCACGACCACGTCGGACGACGAGTGCACGTTGCAGTACTCGACGTTGACGGCGTTTTGGCGCACGGACGTGGTCCATCCGGGGTCGCAGTCGCACGTCACCCCGCCGTCCGAAGTCGTCCGCTTTTGGCCGTTGTTGCAGCTGAATTGCTGCAAGCAACACAACAAAAAGTGTGTTGGTGCATTAGTGCGAGCGTCACCCGCAATTGCGCGAGATGGAATGTGCGAATGAGGGGTACGCGCCCGCATGCACGCAAACGGACGCACACACACGCACGTACACACACGCGCACACGCACACACACACTCGCGCGCGCGCGCGCACACACACACACACACACGCACGTACACACACGCGGACACGCACACACACACACGCACACACACACACACACACACACACACACACACACACACACACACAGATTCTCACCGACTGCTTTGTGCTGTTGTTGTTCTGCACGGCGGCCTTGACGACGTCCGGCAGGTGCGACGAAGTGGTGTTCGCTGGCGTCACGTGGTTGTTTATGATGGCCTCACACGTGTTCGAGACCGGATTGTAGAGGTAGAGCATGTTCACCTGCGCACAGGACGCGGCAAGTTACGCAATGGCGCGCGCAACACACACACCGTTCGCATGCGCATGGCGAAGAGATTGACAGACGTAGCAAAGGGGGCTTCACAGCAAGCATAGACAAACACGAGCCAAGTCACTTTACCCGTCTAGCGCCCAACGGACACTGACGGCTTCGCACACTACAGCGGTAGGGAAAGGCACAGAGAGGCAACTTCGCGTGGACGCCGCAAGTACCCACCCCTCCCGTGCACACGGCTGTTGGGTCGCACATGCGCGTCGTCGTGTTGAAGAAGGTACGCGCAAGGGCCCCGTACTTCGCCGCGCAGTCGACGGGCACGCACTTGGTCTTCGTGGCATCCAATTCCTGTGCGTGCAGCGCGAGAGGCACGTTAATACATCGGTCGGCAGTGGGATAGAGGCACACGGCAAAGGGCAACAGCAGCGACGGGACATGTGCGAGGCTTCACGCACCGTGTCGTAGCAGCATTTGCCCGTGGAAGGGCTGTCGGCGCATGCGGGTGCCACGGAGCCTGCGCGGTCCGCCACACACACACACACACACACACACACACACACACACACAGCGGAAAACGTCAGTCTCGGTGCGGTGGACCCGCGCGCACACACAGACAGCACAAATGGGCCTCTCGCGACAACAAGCACATGCAGCCTCTTCCTCCTCCAGAGAGTGAGTACCCACCGCGCCTTCCTCTCGCTATCGGCAACAACGCGATCTTCGAGCCCTCCGACCACTCCACGTGACCGCGCACACCCTCCGCAACGGTCGCGTCGGATATCTCAAAGTGCACCGCGATGCGAGAGATTGGGGGTTCGAGTGGGAGCGCATCCCCCGAATCGCCCACAGATGTGGCCGAAGAGTTGCGCGAGGCGGCGAAGATGCACGCACCGCCGTGGTTGCGAGGCACCTGCACACGCGTGAATTGTTCCGCAGTTAATGCTGACGCCCAGCGTCGTGCGATGGAACCGAGAGAGGGAAAGACACGTATAGGGACGCCGCTCACCGCAGTGAAGAACGAGAAGCGCGCAGACCACGACCCCGCGTGCACGCTCGAGTTTGCATCTCGGACCGAAAAGATGCACGGACTCTGGGGAAGACTCTGAGGCGTTGCACGAAATCAGCCGAACAGAAGCACGTGATATGAAGAGCAAGCAATGATGCATTCGAAGTTCAAACCACGTAAACTGTCGCAGCGATTTTCAGCATTAACAGTAGCGATGAGTCTCGCTGTGGTGGTGTTTGACGCACCTCGCACGCATCGGCCCAGTAGGCGGCGCCGTAACAGCACCCCTCGCACGTGACAGCCACCGATGCCTCGCTTTCGAGTTCTGCGCACAAATCAATGGTTGAATAACTCGCGCGATAAACTAGGTTCGAGTGCAAGCGAAATTCGGGCTGGACCAGAACTCACCCAGCGTGATTGCGGATGGCGTGCGCATGGACAGCCTCACGTCCTGCGTGGAAAGCGACGACAATTGGAGCTCACTGTCAACGGAGCGCGTGGACGGTAGGTGTTTGTGGAGAGAGCGGCGCGCACGGCGGAACTGACTATCGTACCTTAAACACTGCGGCGGTTGATGGCGTCTGCTGGCCATACGCGCGTGAATTTGAATGTGCCCCGCCGCCGGGTGGCAATTCAGAATCTGCGGCGGCAGTCGCGTGGAGCGCCGCGGCCAACAGCAACAGCGCCGTGGCCTGCCTCATCATTCGTGCAGCGGCTTTTCGCCCCTGAGGCCGCAATCTCAGTCGCGTACCATGCACCCGGAGAGTGTACAGTCATTCAGTCCGCGGCCCAATCGAAAGGGCGGGTGATCGCCACAACGCGCGTGGACTGGCGGTGCCGGCTGGCTGGCGTTCACGCAACAGCCCGGTCTTCGATAGGTGCTGACCCACCAGCACGAGATTCGTGCGTTTTTTCCGACAGTGACCGCCAGTTGTCAGAGCACACGGGGCAGCCGCCTGACTGGAGTGGCCCGCAACGGACTAAGCGGCCATCCGAATTGCCACTGAAAGCGGAAACGAACGTCCTGGCGCCGAGTTGAGTGCCGGCAGCGATAGTTTGAACGAGATTAAGCGCCGGCGTAAATTCGGTCAGTTGCAGTCGTTTCCTCAGCCTCAAAGTGCCGGCAAACTGAAAGCCTCACTGACGTGCATTGGGCACTGGGTGACATGTGACCAATCAGAGGCGAGATTGGCAGCCTAATCGCCATTTGATTGGCCACAATCCACACACAAAGACTTTCTCGAAATGCCATTGGTCCGCGCAGACTGAGCCAAACGAGCGCGTGCAGACGGTTGGTGAGAAGGCTCGGGAACTGAGAGCGATTGTGTCAAAGCGAGCCCGTCCGACAAGTACATGCCCAAGAATGTCCGACGATAAAGCTCTGACGCGTCGCAATAAAACAAGTTTTCAATAACAGGGTTTTAGAACATGCTTTTTATCAACCATTCAGCCAGCGAGAAAGGTGCGCGTATTGCAAGAGGTCCGCAGAGGGGTTGGGCCCAAGACGGTCACGAACAGCTCTCTGCACTTCTGCATCATAGTTCTCCGGGAGTGTCGACTCTGAAAGAGCCCGATCGAAATCTGCATGCAAACACAGGTGAGAGGGAATGTTCGTGAAAGAAAGAAGCAAAAACCGCTGCGCAACTCACCCATTCGATTGCGGGGGACAGCGCCGGCATGCTCGCTCGCCGCGACTAACGCGTCAACAAAGCTGGGGAGCGTTGCGTCAGAATGCTCTTGCGACGTATCAATCTGCGACGGGGGAGTAGGGATGGTGAGCAAGACGTAGCCCTCGTCACACGTACGCGATAGAAAGGAATGCGCACCTTCCTACGCTTCACAGCGACATCGGCCTCGGACCCATCTCCGGTAACGTCCTCGCTCTCGCGCGGGCGGCGAGCCGATTCATTGCCCGCAGTCGCTGTTGTTCCTGGCATGAGCGCCGGCATGTCGTCGTCTGTGCTTTCGGAAGCCGCTGCCTGTTCCTCGCGCCGCACCACAAGGAAGTCCTCGACATCGGACGCCTGATGCGCAAACTGCGCGAACAACACCCGAACGTAATCGACCAGCAAGACGACCATCGGCTGCATGGCGTCGTTTACCTACGGGGGCGATTACAACGACGTGAGAACAGACCGCCACTAAAGGATAGTAAGCGCGAAATGCGGCAACCCAATACCCACGAAAGGCCGCACGAGGGCATCGATCACGAGGAGCACATCGTCAATGCCGTTGCGGCACAGTCGCGCAAGGAGCACGGCGAGCAGGCCAGTCCACTCCCTCGCACGCGCGCACACGAAGGGACGCGGACGTGTCGACCGCGCGTAGGAAACGGCCTCCGACACGAGGCGCGTGCAGCAGGCGTCGAGGAACGCGCGAAGGGTGCGAATGCGATCGTACTCGGGGTTGAAGCGCGCACGCACTTCCTGCGCATACGAAAAGGCCGAAGCGGAGCAAATCAGAATACCGACGACGTTTGTGTGTGTGTGTGTGTGGCTGTGTGTGTGCCTGTGTGCGCGCGCGCATCTCGCGGCACACTTACAACGCGCACATATGGTGCACGAACGATGCCCACAATCAAAACCAACGCTTTGCCGAGCATCAAACTTCAAATGAACAAAACGATCTTGCACACAATACACACGTAGATGTGATTCGACGTAATTCGACTCTGAACAGCAACCACCGCGCATACAGTCGCAGGCAAGTCACACAATCTCACTCACCGGCGCGATGTTCTCGTCCGAAAAAGCCTGCAGCAACTCCTCGCGTAGCGTGACAACCACGGCCTGCAAATCGACAAGCAAAGCCAGTCAGCCAAGGCAGCCATACAGATTGCCGCACGGAAAGAGAGAGTTGAGAGGGACAACACGGATTTTCCATAATCACAGTAGACAAAAATACGGCGCACACGCACCCGTTGGGCAGCGGGGGATGTGTCGTTGTTGAGCATAACTCCCATAATGTAGTCCGAAAGTGTGCTTTCGACGCGAGGATCGGAAACGCCTGGAATTTAAGGCGTGCAAAGTGAGAAAGACAGTTCAAGCGTCTTGCTGACCATCCCCCGTAAGCGCGACAGCGAGAAAGACAACCCACATGTACGCGTGTGTGTGCGTGTGAGTGTGTGTGTCTCTGTGTGTGTGTGTGTGTGTGTGTGTGTGTGTGTGTGTGTGTGTGTCTGTGTGTGTGTCTGTGTCTGTGTGTGCGTTTGGAAGTGGGTGCAATGTTCTCAAAGCTCACCGCCCATCAGCCGAATGATGTCAATGACAGAAACGGCGTCGCACACACGGTTGAGCATCGCGACAAAGTGAAATTCGTCGTCGTCTGCAACGTTCGAAATGGTTAAAAGCCGATGTGGTAGACTGCTTACAGACGCGCAACGTGCGATGCAAAACAGCCTGGCTAGACTTCCCTCGCCTCCTTGACAGTCGCAATTCACTCACCAGCCTCAATCCCAAACCTAGCCGCAGCCTGGCGATTGATCGACCCAATCGATTCATTGCCTAGCGACGGTGTGAGAATAGCAGGGACGGTGTGAGAACATGCATCCCACGTCGCAGAACCCAACACAGGATAACATGCGATACAAATGCAGCCAAGTCAAGTAACGAGCCTATCAACGTCGCCGGTTACTCACTCTGAGTTCGTACGGCATTGCCCAATGAACTTAGCATGCTTGCGAGATAGTCCCCGTAGCCCCCATCCGCAGTCGCACCCTCGCCGCCGCTCGCACCCGCGTTGCCCTGGGCCACGCGGCGCGCCGTCTCTTCCATCATGTTCCCAAAGATGTCGAGCTGAGGAGAGTTCGATGCATTCGCCGCATTCGCCGCAGTTGCCCGCGCGGGTCCTGAAGTAGCACTCGCACCGTCGCGATCTTGCTGAGACCTGGCGGATCGCGGAACGTTGCCAAATATGCCGCGGAACATTTCCATTCCGTCCGGAGCGCGCTGAGGCTGCGCAGGCGTTGGTCGGGGCGACGCCGACGTTTGACGTGGAGACGCCGCTGTTTGGCGAGGCGAACTGGCAGCCTGCCGCGGGGAGCCCGTCGATTGTTGTGGCTGCTGCGACTGCGCACTCGCGTTCGTCGAATGGTTAAAGATACCGCGAAACATCTCGAGTCCATCCTGCGCACCGCTCGACGCTCGCCGCTGGGTTGCCGGGCTGCTGTTCGCCGACCGCGCGTTTCGCTGCGGTACGGCAGTCGCGATGGGACGCGTGGAAGGAGGTCGCTGGCCAGGGGCGTGCGAAGCGGCACTTGAGGGGCGCGGCTGCTGTGGGCCTTGAGGCTGGCCGGGCATCTGCTGCTGTTGTTGTGGTTGTTGCTGTTGCTGCTGCTGTTGTTGTTGTTGCTGCGGTGGTTGGAACAGGCCCGGCGGGAACAGCTGGAGAATGCCGCTGAATATGTCGAGGGGATTAAGGCCCGGGAACGGCCCCTGCTGACCCGGCCCCTGCGGACCACCGGGCTGGCCTGGCTGCTGCTGCGGCTGCGGCTGTTGTTGCTGCTGCTGTGACGGCGGTGCGGCTTGGGCCTGTGCCTGCGTCCCGTCGCCTCCCTCCGGTGCGCCGGGAGCGGCCTGTTGCGGCTGCGAAGGGCCACCGGGCTGGGCGTCCGGCGGCATACCAAAAGCACGCGCCAGCGAGTTCATGACCGCAGCCTGCAGCAGGAAAGGCTATCACGTGAGCATAACGGAAGAAGGCAAAGGTCGCGCAGAGCTAAACAGCACAACGGGACACATCCATGGCCACATACCTGATCCACCCCAAACGACTGCAGGTGCACGTGGATGCCCGGAACGCCCGGCTGCTGCGCCTGTTGCGACTGCCCCCCTTGCATGCTCTGGGAGCGGCTGAGCGACGAAGACTGCACAAAGAGCTCGCCAGACGGCCCCATGCGCAGGCTGTTGACGAGCGGCAACAGCGCCTCGTGAAGCTGTCCCATGTATCGGAAGGCGTTCGTAAACTCGCGCAAGTTGTTCGTGACCGCGGTGCGCTCCTCAGGCGTCTGCAAACGAGCGGCACAAAAGGCAATTGGTCAAGCCCAACTGCTGCAATGACGAACTGTATGGAGCTCAAGAAGCTGGAGATTCACAGAAGAAGGCTGCGAGAGCTCAAGAAGCTGGAGATTGACGAAGGCCAGAGAGCACGTACCGTAACAGGTGCGGTGGCCTGTCGGGCGGCATACTCGATGATCTCGTTCAGGCGCGTGTTGAAATCCTCGCCAAGATTTCTCAGCGACCCGAGCGTCGCAATGAACTCGTCGAAAGAGACGCCGGCTGCGGCAACGAAGACACGCAAACAGTAAGCATTTTTTCGGCGCAGTCGCTCCATTTGAACAAGAGAGAGCCGTCGCGAACACAATACTCACCGGCAGGCTGAGGCTGCTCCGTGTTCACTCCGATCGACCGAACATTCGACGGCGACCCTTCCGCTTGAGGCTGCGGTGCCTCCGAGGTATCTGCGCTCATCGACACGTCTTCATGCGCCGAAGCAGCAGGCGACGACGCATCGTACTGCGCACGGACACCGGACGGCGGCGCGGCGTCCTGCGGAACGTGCTCCGTCGACGTCGCAGCATCTGCAGATGGCGCGGCCGCAACCGACGCAGCGGGCGCTGGCGCAACCGTCGCAGCAGGCGTTGGCGCGACCGTAACCGCAGGCGTTGGCGCGACCGTAACCGCAGGCGCGACCGTAACAGGCGGTTCCGTTCCCGCATGCCTCGGCGGGAAGATTGGCCGCGTAACGAGTGGCCGGATGCGATCGATGAGCGTCTGAGATAGGCGAAGGCGGCGCTCGCGCTGCTGCCGCGACGAACGACGTCCACCGCGAATGGAACCGCCCCGTCCACGCTGCGCCCCCGGCGGGGTGCCTGGTGTCCCATCCGCACCACTGGGGCCAGCGCCGTCCACGGCCACGGGAACGCCAATGACGCCCTGCACGTGTTGCACCATGCCGAGAGGGTGCGGGATGTTGATGGAGACGACGGACACTTGAGGCACGACCATGCGCGGAGGATGCTGCCCGCCCGTGTCCTGCTGCTGCGGCTGTGGCTCGGGCGGCTGCGAGTTGTAAGAGCAGTGAATTAACACAGTGTTCAAAAAAGATGCCGGTTAAAAAAAGCAGTAAATGACTCAGCGTTGCACGCACACACACACACACGCACACACACACACACACACACGCGCGCGCGCGCGCACACACACACCACACACACACACACACACACACACACACACACACACACACAAGACAAACCAAATTCAGCGCCCATTTACACATCCGCACTTGCCCACCTCTGTCCGAGGGGGCGCATCTGCCGGCCGCTGCACGAGGTGAATCACATGGCCGTCCGCGATATGGTAGTCACTGATGCTCTTGTCGTCCTTGAGGCCCTTGCCTTGGTAGATGAGCCGCTGCTGCGCCCGCGGAATGTTGGAGACGCGCTCGATCTGAAGAGACAACGACAAACGTCAGACAACTTTGAAAATACAAAACCACCATAACCACCACCACCACCACCACCACCAACAACAACAACAACCTCTCCCCCCCCCAACACACACACCCGCGGCAAACGAGCGCTGTCTGCTCTAAACGCAGTTTCGTGCCGACGACAGACTGAAATATGAACAGCCGTTGGATGTGAGCCTCACCTCTTCCTTGAGCGCCACGACAGACGCCCCCGGAGGCACGACGACGGCGTACTCGGCCTCCGGCATCGTCTTCACCTTCAGGTGTACCATGTCGGGTGCGACCGAGGGACCTGCCCCTCCTGTGTCCCCCATTGTGGAGTCAAACCAGCCTCAGAGAAATTTTTGTTTTCTGGTGGGCATGAAGCATGCGAACTAAATGAGGTTGTGTGTGTCACGCTCGCGCCTTATGCGTGCAAGGCTATCTAATGTGCATGTGCTTGTGTCGCCTGTGTGTGTGTGTGTGTGTGTGTGTGTTCGGTCAGTCTTGTCTGTTAGCCGTCTTGCTAGCAACTTCCCTAAGGTCACCATCAATGTAGGGTGGGACTTAGAAGGCAATGACGCAATCTCGACATCATGACGGCACAGCCTGACTATTACATTACTACTTGTGAGACGGCGATAACTGCCCGCTGTCGACGGAGCCATTATTTCAAGCCTCCGTTCACTTTATCTGTCGAATAGGGTCGAATAGATACGAGCAAGCCAGGCCAGAGACGTGGACTTAAAATGGGAGTTGTCACTGTATTTACAAATAAAATGGCGCCCCATGCCTTCAGCGCACGCCCGCGGGCGCGTCCAGCAGGTCGAGCGTGACGGTGTGGCCAAGTCCCTTCATGATCCGAACCAGCGTCTGTTGGGACATCGACTCGCACGACTGCCCGTTGATTGACACCACAGTGTCCCCCGTTCGTATCCGCCCGCACCGAGCCGCAGGGCTCAGCGGCAGCACGCCCGCAACACGGACTGTGCCGTCGACCGGCCTCAGGGAAACCCCAAAACCAATGAGGCGGTCGCGCTCCAACACGACGCGCAGGGTGCGCGGGGATAGCCGCTCTATCGTCTCGAGAAGCGCGCCCTTCTGCTCGTCGTTGAGCTCCCCGATAACCGCCATCTTGTCCAGAAAGTGCTCGCAGGCCACCCGGGGCACGCCGAGCGTGAGCATGTTGGCGATGAACGTGCCCATCTGGCCAAAGACGAGGTTCGAATCGGACGTGATGCTCTCTTCGCGCTGTGTCTGCGTCATCTGCGACCACTTGTTGCCGCCCGACATGGCCCTCCGCCGGCTTCTCTCGTGCGCCACCGAGTTGAACAGCGCCGCCTACGCGCGCGGTCAAGGACTCAGTATGGGTTGGGAATGCGCCAACGATACAGACCTCTCGACACAGGAATGTCATTACACACACACACGCACGCACAGACAGTCGCGTGCCCACAGACACACACCTGCCAGAAGCGCAAGTTCTGGAATATCGGCTGGTTCGACAGCTGCGAGGCGAGGTATTCGCGCTCACCGCCGTCGTGCACGCGGAAGAAGGTAAAACACATGTTCATCAGAATCTTGGCGGGCCCAAAATCCTCCGCCCTGCGAACAAAAGGGCGTCGAGATGTCAATAAGAAGGTCGCGCATGCGATAAAGCATCAATAAAGAGAGGACGTCGAAAGTGACCCAGTGAAAGTAAGTGACAGAGCCAAAGGGGTGAAAGACGCAGTGACACACCAGACAGTTTACAAACAATCGCCAACACCGAAGAATACTCACAGCGTGCACTCGTTCAGCGCAACAGAGATGAACTGCATCAGCCGGAAGAACGTCATGTCGGACACGTGCATCGTCTTTGCCCGGTGGCGGTCGAGCGTGCGCGCGAACCACAGACGACCCGCGTCACCCTCACACAGCGTCCCGAACCGAGCCTTGTCGTCCTCGCTCAGCGAATGCGACGGCTCGAATATCGCGCCCACAAAGAAAGACATGAAGGTTCGAATCTCCTTCACAGCGTGGTCCTCGACGCTCTCGGCCTCCGCGCCGTCCGAAGCACCCGTCGCCCCTTCCTTACCGCGTTCCTCTCCTTCAACGACGATGTCAGCAACAGGGGATTCGCCCACTTCCGACGCACTGCGAAAGCGAGGGTCCGCGTGCTCAAACAGCTCTTCCGGTGGCGGCAGCTCGCCGTCAACGCCCGTGCACGACGCGCGCCGACCCTCTTGTTGCGGTGCAGCATCGGCGTGTGGTGTGTTCGGTGTGCAAAGCGACTGCGACGACGATGCGGCCGATGAGGACGTCGAGGGACCTTCTGAACCACGAGCCGCCGCGGGCTCGGGCGCGGCAGACTCCGCTTTCGAGTGAGCCAACGGCGCTGCAGTGGACGACCATTAGATGTTGAGGTTGAGAGTGCCGTATATGTGCGGGAGCAATGAGAATAGAGGCGCCACTACTGACCTGCTTCTTTGGCCTGGCTTTTTCGTCGCTCGGGGGTCGGCGACGACACGGCGGATCCCCGTGGTGAATGCGACGGCGACGCACGGTCGGGATGTCCGAGAGCTGCCAGCAATTCCTTCAGCCGCAGCACTTCGGCTTGCCATCGTTTGTTGTCTGCGCGCAGTTCGGTGACAATGTCGCGCAGTTCCTGCGGAACAAACATGGCTTAGCCGCCGCATACACAGTCACGCACTCACTCGCACGTGTTTGCAAGCGAGTGTAGTACAGAGATATATGGACAGAGACCCAGAAACGCACACGGTATGTACACACAATTACGCAATGCACACGCGTACAAGCAGATGAGATACACACGCGCGCACACACACATATATCTATATCACGGCTCACCTCGCACGCCGGATTCCGACATCGGTGATCGATCGAGTTGCGTTTGGCGGGCGGTACTTCGACGTCCGCAAAGCTCACCTTGCGCACGCCTCCGCTGTTACGCGGGCCGCGCGGCGAGTCCATAAAATCGATGCCCAACGGCCAGTGCACTCACTGTAGTGGCAGTTTTCTTGCATCCGTAGTAGACTTGACCACAGCTTGCCGACAGACTGCCCTAGTTGTCCTTCTCCCAACTGAATGTCGACAGTGCCAATGAAGGATGGGCGCGGGTGTGTGCGCTCAAGTGACGGTGCATCGTGAGTGTGTGTGTGTGTGTCAGCACCTCTTGTTTTTTTCGTTGGGCCGGTGCGCCCCTCACTCGGGAAGTTCGATGCCGGCGCTCAACTTAACGCAGTATTCCATTGTGTATGAATAAGTCGACTTTTACGAAGAAGATTGTGAGAAATTCCACAGCGATGAGTATAGACATGACTTGTGTGCCATCACAGCATGAAGTCGACTTCGACAAACGGCAGAGTAAGCCATTGCCACGTCTTCGCAAACGCCGTCAAACTGCCGTCCTTTGGTTCAAGTGACGCCCGCATTGTTTGCAGAGTGCGCGCCCGCGTGTGCGTGAAGGCACTTATTCAACGTGCCTCTGCCTCGCTTGTGCCTGTATTGTTGTGCGCGGAAAGCTGCTAAGGCGCAAAGTGTGCCGCGCAGCCGTTTCGGGCTCTCGTTCGCAAACTCCGGTCACCTTTGTCCCCTTTTGCTGCTGTTCGGCACTCGCGAGACCATGGGGCAGTGCCTGTCGTTCAAAATAGAGTACGTGCGCAGCACGCAGAAGTTGCACTCTTTGCGGCGTCAACGTGCGCATCACCTCACTCGTCTCGCTGTCGTCTCTCCTCCAGCCTTACTGACGCGGAGCGGCTTGCCGAAGTGGAGAAGCTCTACAACATGTCGCGCGCGTCGACGTTTCCCAAAGTGCCAGAGATGCTCATCGAGGACCTGCAGCGACACTTGCAAGCGAAGGAGTCGACCCTCGTCATTGTCGATTGCCGCACGGAGTCGGAGCGGTCCGTGTCTGTTATTCCCGGCAGCATTAGCGAGGCAAGTGTTCCTCGCACCTGTCTCCCGAGTTGCTTTTCGTGCTGCTTTGTGGACTTCCGTGTATTTGTTGTTGGATGGCTGCGTGAAACGGCGAGGCTGTGTAGGAGTAGAGATGCATCTGCGTGTCGCACTCGTTGTTCAAACTCTACGGCGCAGGCCATGTACGAGAAGCGGCGTAAGGACTTTGCCAAGTGGACCGTCGTCGTCTACTGCACTGCGGGTGTGCGTAGCGGTCTCTGGGCGAAGCGCGCTCTGAAGAAAAGGAAAAATGTGCTCCCCTTGCGCTGCGGCATCCTCGGATGGATTCACGCCGGAAAGTGAGTGGCAGTGCCGTGTCGTGTTCGTGCGTGTGTAGTGCGCAAACACAAAGTGAAGTTGTGTCGCTGTTATTGGCGCCGCGAGCTGCGCTGGGCCGTCCATGCGCGCAACGCCGCTCTCCTCCGCCGTCTGCGTGCACCATCGCGCTGTGCTCAATTGTCAAGACTCGAGGCGCTGAGGTGATTGTGCCTCTTATAATTGTGCAGCCGCATCGTCGATAAGAACGGCCGCGACACAAACCGCGTGCATGTCTTCTCGCGCAAGTTCGATTACGCGCCCTCAAAGTACGAGACGGTCATGTGACAGTTGACGGCATAGCACGGCGAGAAATTCGAAATTGGGAGCTTTGGACGCCCTCCAGAATGAATTCCACCCTTCGCCCTTTGCACGTGTGCCGTCCGTTTTGACTGTGAAGTGCTGTCGCTGACAAACGCCGCCCGTGCTGTCACGGCTTTGTGCTGAATGTGTGAGGGGTTTGCCTCATGCGGTGCCGTGTGTGGCCTGTGGAAGACCTCACCGAGATAATACAGTGGCGGCGGCATTTGCGCGAATAACTGTCGGACTGCCGCTGTCGTCGACGACCAGGTACTACTGTTGTTCCATGCTTTTAATTTCACGCAGCAAACGCAAGCACGCAATGTACATACGGACGCCAACCTGAGTCTGTGGGCAAGTGCGCCACGGGCCAATTATTATGCAAGATACTCGTATTCGTCGGAAGGGCGCGTAGCGATTCCAACAAACGTCAATACCTGCAAAATGAGATGTGAAAAAGGTGCGCAGGGTGAGCTTCGAACCCACACGTTATACAGACATGAGCTACGGAGGATGTGCTTCGAACCGCGCATGCCATGACACGGACGAAATTGCAAAAAAGTACCCACGCACGCCAGACCGAACAGCACGGCGCCCGCAAACGCAAGTCCGTTGAGTTCCTTTTGTGCACCCGAGCACCGCGAGCCCTCGCGCTCGGCCGTGCGGCACCGGCGTATGTCCATGCCGCTAATGTACAGCACAGCGCCCGCACACATGAGCGCAAGGACGCCCAGTGTCATGCCCTTGAGACGCGGCGTCAAGGAAGAAACTTGAGGTGCAGCACGACGACACTTAACGCGTACAGTATGTCGCTTACTACCAGAGTCTGCTGCCATCCCCAAAAACGACTCTACATCCGCGTTGGCAGCACGCAGGCGGCGCGATGCACAGAGAAGAGCGTGTGAGATACAAGGGCCGCGTATCGCTTGGAGCCGCGCAGTCCGAACATGAGGAAGGCCATCCACACGAACGCTCCCAACACCGCAAAGCCAAAGTACGACGGCCGCGTCGCTTGCGCGTGCGGCTCGTGCAGGCCGAACGAGACGACAAACAGGAGCCATCCAATCTGCTCGGCGTAGGCGTAAGTGTGCAAGAAAGTCGCAAAACACGGGTAAAACAGCAGGTAACAGCCGGCAGTTGCGAGATGTCCTCCCTGGATGGGCGATGCACCTTGCTCGTGACACACACAACCCACCGCTATCAACAGGGACGTTGCGCCATAGAACTGCGGCAGCGGCGAATGAGCCTTTTTCGAAAAAGCTTCAACTCGGACGCCATGCACGCAGAAATACCTTGTCCGTTTGGTGCGCCATCTCTGACAAATGCAGTTCGATCCCCTAAACACCCCCTTGTGAGCAGCACGACACGGAGAGTTTCGTCGGCTATGCAGCAATGAGAGCGCAGAGTGAAACAATGTGTTGCAGTGTGTGCGTGGACGAATGCCCCGTTATCGATGTCCGCAAGTCTGAGCACTCCCACTGCGCAAGAATGTAAGGAACGCGGCAACGCCTTCGCAGCCGTAAGTGTCCGTCGACAACCCTCTTGCGTCACGAGGATAGAACAGAATAAGCCACTGTCCCACAAACAACTGTGCATACGGCTTTAAAAGAAGGACATGACAGCCTAAACACCGCCATACACCGTGGCACTTGCATGAGAAGTGTGAGTTTGTATGTAATGAGGTACGATGTCTGAGGTATGTCAAGTGCGGCCAACTCGACCGAGTTGGCTGGGTCGGCGTTAAATGCACCGTCGCGAGACGAGAACCCTTGAGCGAAAGAGGAGCACCGAAGAAAAGGGCGCCCGGCGTTGCCGGCACTCGAGATTAAAAAGTCGGGCCGCGTTGAGAATAACACTTTTTACGATTTTACGTTTTGATTCGTATCTCCATTAATATTGCATATATTCGTACCAAACAAAGTGCAGCCAGTAGCCCGTGAGTTG
>CALSCQ010001580.1:0-47094 GCA_943704525.1 Pigoraptor vietnamica | reverse complement strand
GGGGGGAGGGGGGGAGAGGAGGAAAGGGGTGGGAGAGAGGGAGACATGTCGGATCAGCTTCAATCATAGACGCGTGTCCATCGACTCCACTGGGACAAGGAGAGAGAGGGAGAGACGGGCGCGTATTTTGGTCAAAGTCATAGGCGTGAGGAGCCAACTGGCCTGTCATTGTCACTGCCATATTTCGCCAGGTCGATTCCGCAGTATGCGCTCTTGGCACGTGACTCTGACTTACACCCATCCCCCGTAGGTGGAGAACGCCCGTCTGTTGATGATCAGCTGCCGCGACCACGAGAAGGTCGGCAATGACAACCCGTGCGGCGACGCGTGCGTTCTCCTCGAGTCTGTTGTGAACAGGCCACAGACGCGGTGAGGCGCGCGCCGTACTTTTCTGCTCTGGGACACAGCTACACAGTCTCGGAGGTTGCATACTTATTCGCGGACTGTCTTATCGGTGCAAACCCCTCCACAAATGGCCCTTGCCGTTGCCCGCAGTGCGCTCAACCTGTACCACCGGAACCTTCCCGGACCCAAGGGGACGCTGATTGTGCGCATTACTTTCGAGACGGGGCTGAGCATGTTCGGCCTTGAATTGCCGCTGCTCCTCCGCCGCGAGAAGCGCAAGGTCCCCGCCATAGTCGAAGTGTGCACCGCGCACGTGATGAGGCGCGGGCTGAGCGAGGTCGGCGTGTACCGGTGGGTGCTGCAGGTCTTTGTTGAGCGATGCGTTGTGCGTAGCAGAGTTGGGGCGTGTGCGTGGTCGTTTGCTGTGCACGTGTGAGTTCGAATTCGTGCGCGTGTGTGCCTTTGTGCGCGAGTATGTGTGTGTATGTGTGCCTTTGTGCGCGAGTATGTGTGTGTATGTGAGTGGCTCAAATGACCTCCACAGTAACTGCACGAATAATGCCCCGCTGCTCCACTTCTCACGCACTTGCGCGGCATTCGCAAACAGTCTCTCCGGTTCCAAGTCGAACGTGCTCAAACTGAGCGCCGAATTCAAGACGAAAGTGTGCGAGGAGCGCCTGGAGAAGGAGGACATTCACAACGTCACGAGCCTCTTGAAAACGTAAGTAACGACAGTTGGGTTACATGCTCTGTTGTGGCCTCCTAATAATCATGGCGTTCACACTCGCCAACTCGTGTTGACGTTGCGGGAGGCCCGTCACTTCAAATCTTGGTTCCGCGTGACCAACCTCTCCCTCTTTCGATGCCCCCCCCAGCTATCTTCTGCAGCTTCCCGAGCCGCTCTTCACCATGGCCCTGCACGACGCGTGGGTCGCCGCGAGTGCCATCAGCGATCCCGGAGAGAAGAGGCGCGCCTTCCACGACCTCTTTGAGAGGCTGCCGGAGGAGAACAAGTGGGTGGCACGCGCGCGTGGCGTGAGCGCTGTCTGCTGGGCATTGCCATCGACCGTCCGCTCTATGCCCCCTAAGGGCTGCCTGTCATAACCGCAAATCGGCGATGTTCATCGCTCCCTCTTTTCAGCGCGACGGCGAAGCACATTCTCGACCACCTCTCGGCCGTTTTCGCGCAGCGCAAGACGAACCAGATGACCGCACAGAACCTCGCCATTGTATTCGGACCGACCCTCATGAGCCCGCCCACGGCCGCCGCTAGCCTCAAGTGCGTGTGCCGTGCGCCCTGCATGTGCATACGTCGGCATTGTGGTCCCATGCTGAAATCTCACTGTTGCAACGCAGCATCAAGTCATACATTGACGTGCTCTCCTTCATGATATCCGAGTGGCCACTCACGGGGACGGTGTGTAACAAGCCCCGTCCCTCCCCTTATTTTTCGTATCTGCCGTTGCCAACTCTGCCTCTGTTCGCGGCTAGTGAACGTGCGGTTGTCTTTTGTCTCGGTGATCCAACTCATGCCCCATCTCCTCGTCGTAAATTCACACCTCCTTCGTCCACGTTTCTCTCCGACACACAGAGCGTTCGCGAAGCAGCGCCTGTTCCGCGCGCCTCGACTTCGGCCGCACACCGCCCGTCCCGCGTCGGCTGCGTGTACCACGACGACGACCCGGACGCGCAGATGGCGCTCGTGCTCTTCCGCAAGTACGACCGCGACCACAGCGGCACACTTGAGCGCGACGAGTTTGCGAAGGTGTGTGTGTGTGTGCCGTGTGTCCCTTGCGTGGGCAGCAGCCGCGCTCTTTTCAAAGGGCGTGCTGTGCAGTGCGCTGAGTGCCTCTCGCGCAGCTCTGCGGCGAATTTGGGATTGTGGACAACGTGGATGAGATCATGAAACGGTTGGACAAGGACGGCGACAACGTGATTAGCTTTGAGGAGTTCCGGTGCGTGGGCCGAGCCTGTTGTCACATGCTGCGCTCAACGGGGAGTGCCGTACTCGACAACATGTTGTCGCTGACCGTGGTCCACACCGACGTGGCACGCTATGCCTCTCCCATCATCGCCGTTGTGCTGACATTCAGTCAGCTTGTCGTCCCATACTCACGTGTGCTATGCCTCTCCCATCATCGCCGTTGTGCTGACATTCAGTCAGTTTGTCGTCCCATACTTACGTGCCCTGTTCGCTTGCGCAGGCGGCTCATCGACGACTTCACGCAACTCTCCGATTCGAAGATCGAGCGTCTTACCGACGAGCGCAAGAAGGAGGTGTGTGTGGGGCCGCACAGAGCTGGGAGAACTGCACCATGTATTCGCGCCGCTGGCCTTGTCACGCGGCCAATGGGCTGCAGTTCAGCGCTACGCCTTCAGTTTTTCCCCCCTTGCGTCACAATGAGTGTCCTCTCACAATAACCTTCCGCACGGCGCGCGCGCAGTTGGACGAGGCGCGCCTTCTCTTTGAGAAGTACGACGAGGACGGCAGCGCAACCATTGGCACGGGCGAATTCCAGAAGCTCTGCTACGACCTCGGTGCTGTGCTGTCGGACGAGGACATCCGCGGTGCCTTCGAGCTCATTGGGGGCATTGCGAAGACCGAGTGGGTGTGCTGTTTGGGCAGCGCGTCTGTTGTTTGTTGCGCACGGTCGAAGTGCACATTCGCGACCGCGTGAGATGGCTGTGTGGATGTGCGCTGCTCCCCGTGTTCTCAGTGTCCCGCATCCGTCTCGTAGGCTGACGGTGGAGGAGTTCAGCGAGTGGTGGGTGCGCACTGGCAAGGACAGGAAGCTCTCCAAGTTCCACCTCAGCGACGAAGACCAGCAGGCGCTCAAGCAGGCGACCATCTACTTCCAGTACTTTGACAGCGAGCGCCGCGGCTACCTCTCGCGCGAAGAGTGAGTGCCCACGCAACGCCACACGGACTGCGCAACATCCCCTAGGCTGTGCTCCTTGTCTCGCTTTTGCCACACATTGACTCTGCCAGCACCCCCCTCGACTGTGTTCCTCGTCTAACGTCACGTGCCCTCCCTCAGCCTCGCCAAATTGCATGCGGACCTGTCTCGCTACGGCTTGATCTCGTGCACGCTCGACGAGTGCCTCGACGCGCTTGACGCGAACCGCGACGGAAAGATTACATTTTCAGAGTGGGGCTCAGGAAGAAATTCACTCGTGCGGCAATCCTGTGTCCGTATAGGTTATGTTTGCAATTTTGTGTGTTCGAATACGTTCCTTTCGGCTCACACACATTGTGTTCACAATGCTCTATGTTCGTACAATCTGTTTGGTCCCACATGCACTCCGGTGTCATGTGCTTGCGCGAACGCCGTGCTGAGGACCGCCGCTTGCGATTGACTGGACTGTGCGTTTTCGCAGGTACATTTCGTGGCTGGGCAAAATCGGCTCCATCTCAAAGCACCTCGCCTCCACGGCCGAGTGAAAAATGCGCCCGCGTGCATGTCGGGCTGCGGTTAATGCTTGTCTTCCGGTCCTTGAATTGGTGCGTCGCGTCAATCCTGCGAGCGTTGCCCATCATATGCGCCAATGAATTATTTGCCCCTTGACAGTCGCCTTAAGTGCAGAGAAAGCGCGAAGGAGAGGGATGTGTGGCTATGTAAGGGGGGAAAAAAATGGGGACGACGACTCCTGTGAGCGCACCTCATTATTCCCTCTATTTTTTTCTCTGTAGGGTCGGTGCACGGGTATGGCCTATTGTACGTGGCTGAGTTGAGTTCAATATGTGGCGTCGGATGACCAGAGCAACCTCCGAATTGTATTCATGCAACGCAAAACGCTTTAAAGAGGACGTGTGGTTTGCAGACAAGTTGGCAGATATCCACCGGTGCTCACAACAGCTCCATGCGCCCTCACGCAAACTCGTATGTCGTGGCGTACGAAATGGCGGCGACCAGCTTGTTGAAAAGCACTTCCGCCGACGCGTACATCGGTATCGTGATCGTCCGCCCGCACACGCCCGCTGTGGGAAGGTGCTCGCAGTCGGTGCGGCATCGGGTCGTCTGCGTGCACACGGTGAACGAGACGTTGACGGTGTCGCCCGTGGCAATGGCCGGCGCGCCAGTCGCAAAGTAGATGAACGAGGACCTCTGCACGGCGGTCATGCGCTCGAACGCGGCCCGCAGCCAGTCGCTTGCCTCGTCCCTCTCTGTCCCGTTCCCGATGCGACACGCCGCAAACAGCGCCTCCGCCGAAATCGACACGTCCCCAAACAGGAGCATGGTGACGTCCAGCGTCGACATCGGGGCAAACGCCGACGGCGAGACCATCCCCTCGAACCCCCTGCGCATCGCCGCCATTTCTCGTTTGCAGCGGCCCACCATCAGCTCCTCCGCGTGGAGCCGCACGTACTCCCGCACGTTGCGCTGCGTGACGGCAACGGTGCTCCCATCCATTCCCTTCCCGGCAAGCAGGTCCGTTGTGCCCCCGCCCTCGGCGTCGCTGTGCGGAATCACAAATGTCAGCCCAGCAGCCTCCAACTCTTCCGCCGGCATGTCGAGCAGCTTGCGCAGCGAGTCGAACCGCGCCGGGCTGTAGAAGGCGAGATCGTTCATGTGAAGCGGACGCCCGAGAAGCGCCTTGAGCGCAGGCCGCACAAGCACGAGGGGCACGAGTTGCCGTCCGAGCGCGGCAAGGCCCAAGTACCGCCCAATGCGAACGTACGACTCCTCGCGCTCCGCGTTCCACTCCACGCCGGCCTTCGTGCGAGGGACGTACGTGCCGTGAATCTCTGCTGGTGCGAAGAAGACGTCCGCAGCGGCGGGGACGTCAGACGCCGCGGTGGCGTCGCCCGTGCCGTAAAGCACTTGGGCGTGGCGTACCAGCTCGGCGCCGAACGCGGTGAACCATCCGCGAATCACACCAGGTCCGCGACCGGCCTCGCCGGCGAACGTCACGTTCACGGACCCCGCATTCGCAGTCGTCGCCATCGCAGCGAGCGAGGTCGCGACGATGGTCGCGCGCGTCACCGTGATGCTCACCTGTCCGCGCCCGTTCATTTGGGCATTCAGCGCGGCGGTGACCATTTCCTTGCGCTTCTGGTGGCCCACGAAGCTGCCGAGGTACGAGCTCGCGTCCGTCGTCTCGAGCGAGTCCGCAAGCACGTGCGTCGCCAGCGGCCATTGAGAAAACGCCTCCGTCGTCATCGGTGGGACGGAATGCGACGGCGACTCCCCTTGCGACAGCAGCCGCGAGCTCCGTCGGCGCCCAGAGTACTTGGCGGAAGGCGCGGGCATCTCGAGCGCGTCCGAAAGCGAAGACGTTCCGCCAGCGGCGGCCTGCGTCACAATCTCTGCTGCACGCGCTGCCGGACGCTTTCCGCGCGACAGCGAGTCGGCGCGGTAAAAGAACGGATCATCGTCGTCGCCAGCGCCGTCGCTTGTCTCAGCGTGGGTTGTGGACGAGCGCAGCGCTGACACGTCCGTAAGGCTCACCGTCGCCAGCTGGCCCACGAGCACAGCGACAGAGGGAACTGTCGTGGCCGCGTAGTGGCAGGCATTCACGACGTAGCCGATGCTCTCTGGGATGCACACGAGCCCGCCCATCAGCCCGCGACCGCCCTCGAACGTCCGGATCAGTCCGTACATCGCGTCGGAAAACTTGGGCTGCGTCTGGGCCACCACAAACGGCGACCGCACGCTCTCGCGGAGATCGAGCTCGATGCTGGTGAGCGTGCACACGACGGTCGACCACACCTCCGTCAGCGCGGCCGCCAGCGCGATGCGCCCGGGGAGCATCTCCGACACGGACAGCCCCATTCCCTCGTGCTCCGTGACGAGGTCGCACGCAGTCCGCACAATGCGGAAGTAGAACGAGCCCAACATCCCCGACGAGTTGCCGTTGCTCCTCGATGCATGCGCAACAATCGGCTCGAGGGACGTGCCGATCGGACCGGGCCGCACAAGCGACTGCTGCGTCACGTTTGGAGGCACCAGCAGCAACAGCAGCCGCATCTCGCTATCGACACCAGTTCCGTTCGCGCCAAACACCCCCTTCATGATGCCTCCCAGGCCAAGCAGGAGGGGCTGTGCCACCGCACGCGCAGCCGTGGCGAGCTCTCGCACAGCGCTGGTCGGATGAAGCGCAATGACGCTCTTGTAACGGTCAAGCGGCGTTGGCGGAGTGCCACCGACGGCGAGATGGAATGCCGCGCAGAGGCGCGCCGCCGACCGCGCGAGGGCTTCACGGTGCTGTTCAGGCGCCCGTCGAAGTGCAGCGACAAGCTCTCCGCGTGCCGCATTGAGCTCGTCCGATGTCAAGCACGACACGAGGGCGTCCGCGCGCGAGTCGTCGACGGCGTCCGCACACCCGAGCGTTGCAACGCGCTCAAGCGAACCCTCCGGCCACGTCCCGAACTGCCAAGAAGCCTGGGGACGACTCAGCACGAGCACCTCAAACGGCGACAGCCCGCGAATGTTGCGATGCCCGAGGGCCCTGTCGGTCGCGGCGGCGTCCTGGTGAGCGAGGAGGTCGCACAGCAACCGCACGTGCGTCTCGTTCGGTGACCGAACCGCAAAGAGCGCGTGGAAGGCGTTGTTTTTCCTCGCGTTCACGGCGAACAAAGCGTCGGCGTCAAGCGCGTCCTTGAAGCGAACAACGAGGTCACGCGCAAACTCCATGTCGCTCACATCCAGCGCGCGAACGAGCGGGACGCGCCCCTCCGCGTCACGTGCCGCCAGGAGTCCCGCCACGTCCGCTGGCGAGGCAGCCTTGTTGATAAAGGACAGCATGGCAGACCGGAACGCGCCCATTTCCTTGTCCAAAGCAGCGGGCGAAAGGGCGCACACAGTGCAGGCGCACGCGCCCGTGCGGACGACGACGGCCACCTCGTGGGCGGCGTGACAGTCCGACGCGCAGCCATTGCACACGGCCGTTCCGCACGTCTTACATTCGAGGATCGACTTTGCCGCGTGGTCCACGCACGCGCCGAGCAGTTGCGAACGAGCGCTCGCAGCGGACGGCAGCAACGCGTGGAGGAGGCTCTGCTTGCTGCCCTCCGTGTCCAGACACTCCCGAAGAGCAGACAGGCTCAGCGGCACGTCGCACTCCTCGCATGCCTTCAAGAGCCGCGTGATTCCAGAGAGGACACGACCGTGCGCCACACACCCAGCAAGCAGACGCTCGATGGTGGAGGGCCGGCGAGCGCACTGCCGCACGATGAAAGCGAGGAGAACCGCTATGGCTGGATCGCTGCGCGACGCAGCTGCCTCTGCCACGTGCAGGAGCGCAGAGCCCTTCGTCCCGTAATCGCGGCACAGCATCTCCGCAGCGCCGTCGCCCGCAGACGCCACAAATTCCTCCAAGAGGTTCAGGATGAACGCGCCAAGGGACGGGTTTGCATCGCATGCGGCG
Source organism: Pigoraptor vietnamica (assembly GCA_943704525.1). NCBI lineage: Eukaryota > Filasterea > Ministeriida > Capsasporidae > Pigoraptor > Pigoraptor vietnamica. The sequence goes on along the minus strand of CALSCQ010001580.1, from coordinate 39,381 downwards.
ACAGCGACAATGCGGGGCGTCCATTCAGGCACCGCGCGACACACGGCCTTTACGGCGGGTGGCACGGTGCGCTGCTTCACCACCGCATCGATGGCCACATCAAGCGCCTGCATGCCCGCAACCGCGGCGAGAGGGACGAGCGTGCTTGCAGTGGGTGTGCACCCTTCGCCATGAAGCCGTCGCATTGCTGCGCCTCCACGCGGATTATCCCACAGCGCCACTTCTGTGGGGCCCGCTACGACGCGGCGGATATCAGTCACAAGCTGCGCGGGGACGAGCGTCAAGCGCGTGAGCGTCGTGAGACCTTGCTTCTCCTTGAACTGAATCACGCCGGGATGCTCGCGGATGGGAGTGTCGCGGGTGGGGAGAGGGACAGTGGGCGCTGCCGAGACAGCCTGCGACTGGGCGTCCGCAGGCGGAGCACCCGCGGAAGTGTCAATCGACCCGCTGATGGAAGTCGGAAGCGCCGTGGTACCGAGTATGGAAGTCGCGGTCTGCGAAGCGCCAGAATCGGGCGCGGTAGGAGCAGATGCACCGACGCCGACAGCAGCCGGTAACGCCGCACTGAACAGTGAAGCGGACGGCTGCCCAGCGGGAGGAACAGACGCCAGAGGCGAAGGGACACCGAACGCAGCACTTGCCGTCGGCGCCGCTCCAGAGGGGGCTATGGCGGCCGTCGAGACACTCGAATCGGCAGTTGCGGTCGGCGCCGTTCCAGAGGGGGCAAGTGCGGCCGTCGAGGCGCTCGAATCGGCTGTTGCGGTCGCCGCCGCTCCAGATGGGGCAATTGCGGCCGCCGAGGCGCTCGAATCGGCAGTTGTCGTCGCCGCTCCAGATGGGGCAATTGCGGCCGTCGAGGCGCTCGAATCGGCAGTTGCTGTCGGGGCTTCTCCCGATGCGACTGCTGAGGCAGTGACGGTAGACGCGATGCCAGGTGCCGATGCCTGCGCGGCGCCGGAAGCGGCCGGCAGGCGAGATGGGGAGCCAAACACAAAAGTGGCAGGCAACGCGCTGGGAGCTCCTGTCGCGGACGGCGAACCGAAGATGGTAGAAGGGGGCTGCGATGCACCAAAGGCGGCAGCCGGCATCGAAGATGCACCGAAAATGGAAGTGGACCCGGCTGCGGAGGCCGCAGCGCCCAGCGGAGCAGTCGACGACGGGGATGCGCCAGAAGCGGGCGTGCCAGAGGGGAGTAGCCCTCCGAATGCGCCCGCGTTCAAGTTCCGGAAGCTGAAGGGAGCCGGTGTGACAGACGACTCCGCTTGCGAGACAGCGGCCGGCTGCGAGGCGGCGGCAGCGGCCGCAGAAGTGCCAAACAGGCCCCCAGTGGAAGGCTGCGCGGCGGGTGCGCCAAAGAGGCCGGTTGGAGGTTGCGAGGCGGGGGCGGTGGCGGCGGTCGCAGGTGTGCCAAACAGGCCCCCGGTGGAAGGCTGCGCGGCGGGTGCGCCAAATAGCCCTCCCTGCAAGCCGGAGGGTGGCTGCGCGGCGGCGGAGGCGGTCGCAGGTGTGCCAAACATGTTCCCTTGGAGCCCAGTGGGAGGCTGTGCGCCGAATAAGCCCACGACTGGACGCTGCGCGACGGCGGCGGTGGTTGCAGGTGCGCCGAACCAGCCCGCTTGCAAACCGGCGACTGGCTGCGCGGCGGCGGCGGCGCCGAATAGTCCCCCTTGCAAACCGGAGCCCAGCTGCGGGTTCGGCAGCGCGGACCCTCCCACCAACGAGAAGTCAATTGGCTGCAAGGCCGTGCTGCGCGTGGCAGGCTTTACATTGCGCTTGCCCCCGGATGAGGGCGCGGCGCCAGAAGCCCCCCCAAAAAGCCGACCGGGCGCCGCAGTGGGCGTCACAAACGTCTCTCCGCGCTCAGAGCACAGCGCATGGATTGTCATTCCGTCCACCGGCTCGTCCTCCGGGAGGCCCGGCGGTGGAACCCACGTTGCTGCCACCGTCGGCCTGTTCATGGCCTCAAGCGACGGCGGCGGCTCAAATGAGTCGCACTCGAGACAGCGACACGCCGGCCTCAGGCCGCACGTGTGAGACGACGACGGCACCGAACAACCCCCGCGGCAGTTGGCGGCGCGGCACGCAAGCGTGAGGGAATCGTCAATGCCGAAGCCGTTGTGGACTGGGCGACCGGCAGAGTTCTCAAACGAGACGGTGCGCGGGGTTTCGCCTGTGCATCCGAGAATTTCAGATTAGAAACATGGGAGTAACGGAGAGGGGATGAGCGCAGCCTGTGCAGCCGAAAAAATTTTTGTACGAGAAACGTGGGAATAGCGGGGAGGGGTTGGGGGCAGCACTTTCGATTTGGACATCGCAAAGTAACGAGCGAGTAAAACTGCGTTACAGCAGACATCCCAACCACGCACCTGTGAGCGAGAATTCCTTGATGACGACCGAGGACGACACCGCATCGCCCGACGCCGCTGTAAAACCGATGCTGGTCCGTCCCTCCGCCACGTGCGAGAACCCAATGGTCGACCCACTGCCCCCGAGCGGCTGCGTGCATATGATGCCGCGCCCGTCAAAGAAGACGGCAATGCGCCTGTCCGCGCCGTACGCGACGACGACCTCGTGCGTCTGGCCGTCGCAGAGGCCCTCGGGAATGGCGGCGCAGCCCATCGACTTGCGGTGGTTGGCGGTGGTGGTGCCGAGGTAGGGCACCTGGACGCTCACGTGATCCTCGGGAGGGTCGCGGAAGTCGTCCTCCGTGTTGCAGTGGAAGTCAAATTCGATGGCGACGCAGTTGGGGAACTGGCCAGAGTAGCCGAGCTGCGCATGCCGCGCGCTGCCGCACGAAGAAAAGCCCGTCATCCTGCGGTTGGGTGGTACTTGAGTAACGAACGCACATACGCCCACGCACGCACGCAATCACAAAATGCAGACAAAGGCACACACACACAGAAACACACACACACACACACACAACACCACGCACACGCACACACGTACACACACACACGCACACACGCACACACGCACACACACACTCACTCACACACACACACGCACACGCACACGCACATACGCACTCACAGGCACACGCACACACACACACACACACACACACACACACACGCACACACACACACACACACATCAACACCTACCCGTTCCCTGCTGAGATGATAAAGGCAAAACCGTCCTCCGCTGTCTCAGACCCTCCCATCTTCGTCGCGACAAATTTAAACCGCGCGACAAAACCATTCGGCACGTTGCACTCGACGCTCACGGCCGCGGTAGCACCCGCCCGTCCGTCCAGCAGGGACAGGCCAGCCGAATTCCGCACGGCGCCGCCAAACAGGCGAAAAGCCAACGTCCCATCGACCGTCGTCGGCAAGTTGAAGGCGACTGCCGCCGCAGACTTCGGGATGACTTCGGCAACGGCGTTGAAGGCCCCGCGCAGAGACGCGCTGAGAGAGTCTGCAGCGCCGGCCGCGTCCGCGCAGCCCGCGTCGACAAAGGCGCGGGCCATGATGACGGCCAGCTGCGGGTTCTCGCACGTGAGTGCCGATTGCAGAGGGGTGATCCCCTCGGGCGTCTTGCCGCTAGAGAGGGAAGCGACGACATCGCGGAAGGCCTTGCACGCGACGAGCAGCTGAAGGCACTCGACGTCGCGCACGAGGTGGAGCACGTTGCCTTGCGGCGTCGTGCAGCAGAGGCTCGCAGAGTCAACCTTCCCCGACAGCAGTTCTCGGAGGAGGTCCACGTCCCCGTTCGCAACGGCCGCAAGCACTGTCGTGTCCGCGACGGAAACGCCGGCGACGCAGACCTCTCCCCCTCTCTGCAACCGAGGAGCAATCGCCACGGCGGACACCGGCCCGAGGTTGTAACAAAACCTCTCGACGGGGCCCTCGGGGGTCGACTCGATCGATGCGAGGAGCCGGCTGGCGGGATCGAGCACATAGACAAAGCGACCTGCGGCTGAAACGACAATCGCCTTGGGCGCTTCGCCTCGCTCGATGAAGGTCACGAGGCGCGTCTTGGTCACCGTGTCTGCGGTCGGCGACACAAAGTGCTTGAGCTGCACAGACACGTAGTGCAGCGCGCACCGGTCGTCCCCCTCGCGGGCGTCCACTGCGAGGACGACGTGCGCGTGGTCCCTCGAAAGGGCGTGGCCGAGAATGCGCGCGCCGGGCAGCTTGCACGCGGAGGCGAGGTTCGTCGCGGATAGTTTCGCCCAGAGCTTGCCCCGGCCGTTGTCCCCGCTGGCGACGAGCTGGCTGCGAGGCACCGTCACGATCGATTGCGCCACGTTCGAGACATTCACCTCGTACGCACTCGGCGCGCCTGCGGACGAGCTGGCGGCCGCCTTGGCGCAGCTATCAAGGACAACGACGGCATGCGGCACGCTCCCAAGCTCGCACAGCGAGACGACCGTCCCCGTGCGACGTTCGGCCTCACCAACAACGACCCACTCCTTCTCGGCCGTCACAGCGGCTGCGGTGCTGGACGCCGCCGGCGCTGGTGTGGACGTGGGTGTCGGTTGGGGACCCTTGGCGAGGGAGAGGGACATGTCCGTCGCGACCAGAGGGTCGCCGCCCGAAAGCTCCAAGCTGATGTGGCAGTCTTCGATGGTCACGTGAGCGCCGATGGACAGCGAGGCGCTGCTTGCGCTCACGCCGCCCGACGCACCCGTCCCACTCGCAATGTAGGGCGAGCTCGGCAGCAGTCCCCACAGCTCTGTCGTCCCGTCCTCGTAGCGGACGGCGGTGGCGTAGTCTGACGCGGCGATGGCGATCGGCTTGGAAGGGAGTATCTCGACGGTTGCGACGAACGGGAGGTGTCTGCGCAGCGCCTCGTCATTGACGACCACTAGGACGTACTCGGTCGCGTTCGCCTTCGGCCGCTCATAGACAGCGGCCACGCGCAAGAGGGACGTTGCGACGAGAATTGGGCGCATGAAAGGCCCGTCCTTGGCGTCCGACTCTCGCAGGCGCACATCGGCGACAATTCCGCTCGCCCACGTCATGGTGGATAGGCCCTTGCCTTCGTTGAACAGCACCGCGTAGCTCAGCGTCCCAAATATGCGCAGCTTCGCCGCCGCAAGCTCGCTCGGCGGTGCGTCCGACTTCAGACCGAAGCATTTCGGAGGGAGATCAAACGAGGTGACGACGGCGCCGTTGCGGGCCGTGACAAGGGCGAGTCCTCCGTCTGCCTTGGCCACGAGCGCTGCGGATGCGCCGTCTGCACTGCTCGCGACGTCAATGATGCGCTGCGTCACGGAGTCGACGAAGACGGGATCCGCAGATGCACTCTCGACGGAAAAGAAGCGAGGACCCGACGCCTGCGATCGACGAGTGAAAGTAAGGAAGGCGGGTAGGGTGTTAACGCACGGTAAGAAACCGAGTCGCCACGTTGGCACACGAGCAATGTAGCGCACATGATTTCACAACACGCAGAACCCACGATGCTGACGGTGGACTTCGGAGGAGCCTCCGGTGCCTTCCCGTGCGTCGCTGTCGCCGTCGTCGCTTCCGTTGACGTAGTGTTCGCAGAGAGTGCATTCACGGCAGTTGTAGCGGCAGGGACCACAGGGGCACTTGGCGTAGTCGCCTGAGCACTAGGGACTGCGGCGCCACTCCATCCCAGTGACAAAGGAGCGAGGGCGCCTCCTTGGACCGCTGGAGCAATGCTTGAGGCGCCGTTCGCAGTGGCGAGGGGTGTCGCCGTGCTTGCGCCTATAGGAGCGATCGCTGAGGTAATGCTGGAGGCGCCGTTCGCAGTGGCGAGGGGTGTCGCCGTGCTTGCGCTTATAGGAGCGATCGCTGAAGCAGCGGCGAGTGGTGTCGCCGTGCTTGCGCCTATAGGAGCGATCGCTGAGGTAATGCTGGAGGCGCCGTTCGCAGCGGCGGGGGGTGTCGCCGTGCTTGTGCCGAGGGGGGCGATCACGGAAGCAATGCTGGAGGCGCCGTTTGCAGTGGCGAGGGGTGTCACCGTGCTTGCGCCGCTGAGGGGGGCGATTCCGCTGAGGATGTCGTCTGGGAACCCCCGACTCTTCCGTGCATTGCGCCCAAACATTTTCGCGCGACACTCCGCACGCGGGGACGCGTGGAGTGGCACGAAATGCGGGTTATGCTGGGCCTTTGAGAGAGGAGACGCGCGTGTTAACGCTGCGTGTGTGACTGTGTTGTTGTTTGTCGCCCAATTTTCCGATCATATTTCCGACGAACTGTCCGATGAATTGTGCAACACGGCCGGCCGGCTGCCAGCCGGGCATCCTGAGCCGAGCGGTAATGAACTACGGCTAGCCGGTCGGCCGCGCCGTCACATCATATGTGTGCGCATGCCGATGTCGCCGGGACCAACGTTGGGTGCCCACCGGCCCGGCACGTAAGAGTCAGCAGTACCGATATATGCAGGCACCGGCCGTACCCCTGATACTGAGCCGGAGGAAGTCACTGACTGAGTCATCCTCAGTGCAAAATTTGAGTCCACAGCTGGGGTAGTGGGCCGTTTACTTTTTCCTGAAAACGCCTTTGCTTTCGGGCCCGGGCAAGATGGATGGATGATCAGAGGATACTTTATCAATCTCTGCCGTTCAGTTCGCCAGCGGACAATGCGACCGGCATCACATGGTCGCGAAACGAAACGCGGCGAACGACCATTCCGCCGTCCATGGCCACACCTCCATCGACACGGCCAATTCCGCCACTTCCCACAGAACCGTCATCGCTACTCAGGCTGCTCACTTCGCCGTCGGACACACCCGCAGCGGACCGCACGTCCTCGGAAGTCGGAACACGGCCCATCTCGTAAGCAGCTTCAAACGCCGCATTTGCGTCCTCAATGCGCTCACGCATTCTCCGGGATGCTCTTCGCTGCCGTCGCGTAGGGATCGAAGCGGGCGGCTCGGGCTTCGGCATGTGCGGCCATCCCTCCGCATCGCACCACGACCATGCAACTGCCGCACGGATAAAGGGCGAATTCAAGTGCGCGGCCTTCGCCGTCGCCACTGCCAATGCAACGCGGACCGCAACGAACAGCGGAAACAAGGACATGCCGATCGTCTGCAGAGTGATGAACGCCGCGTCCGCTTTGCGCGAGAACGGACGTCGGGACCGTTCCTCGGGCACGCCAAAGGAAAGCATGTACGCCTCACGTATTTGAATCGTGGCGATCACGGCCAACACGACAAGAGAGAGCGCCTCCATGCACGCATCGATCCGAAACCGCCAGGGACAGATATGCCAGTTCACGAGGAACCACGCCCACAGCAGAAAGCAGAGCGTCGTGACGCGCACGGCTGGGTCGGATATGAGCACGCCACACAGAGCAAAGAGGAACCGACACGCAAGAATGACAGCGTCCCAGTAGTAGTACTGTACCCGATAAGGCGCCACGGCGGCCCGCCCGAAAGCAGCGACGTGCTTATTTGATCTACTGTTCGCAGACGACACTCCGCGCAGAACAAGCCAAAGGGCGACTGGTGCGGCTGCAAACAGCGGGAGCGAAACGAGGGCAGCCACCTGCGAGGCGTGTTCCAAGCAGAGCACAGAGGCCATTTCGAAAAGCCGACTTTCGCCGTCCACATCGACGCAATCAACAAGCCGCGCAACGCTCCAGAGCAGTGGCGGAAGGGCTACGAAAACGACCGCGTACAGCATCTCCGCAGGAAACGCCGTCGGTTTAAACAACTGCAATGCGATTGCGAATCAATGAGGAGGGTAGTACGCATATTCGGCGGATATACACGAATGCATCACGCCAATTCTGATACGTACCCAAGGCAAGCGACTCCGGCATCCATTTCCTCTCCCCAAGCCACAGCCGCTACGCCAATACACGAGATACATTGCAGCCACCGCGCACAGCAACAGCGGCAAAACGAATTCGAAAAATATGTTGTCCAGGGACGTCACACCAGGCCAGAGGCAAGCGTCCGTGCGCAGGTCAGGCGCGGCGACAAAGCGGAGCGAGGCGAGCCCTGTGATCACCAGAACTGCCTCGGCGTCCACGTTGCCCACGAAACTCACGACGACCGTCACAGTGAACGCAAACCCCCCAATGATGCGGAGGCCGCCGGACGACCCCACTGGAAAGGCGAGGAGACCCGCGACAGCGAACACTGCGCTGAGAACGAGAAGAACGAGGAGCCACGGCGCGTCCATGCAACGCGCGTTGTCTGTACCGCGATGGCATTCGTTTGAATTCGTGAGTGCATGAACACGCAATTTCAACGGGTGACGGACGGTATAATTTACAAAAAAAAAACAGGGGGAAAACACATTGATGTACTGTGATTTCACAGAACAAACAACGGCCCATGCAAATACCGAAAGGAATTGAAGGAATCATTTCGCGACAGAAATCTCGAAAGACATCACATGGAGAAATGCCAAAGCGAGACAAAAGTTCAAGTCGCACCGACGAAAGCACGACACGCACCGACGCAGGCTCGGCGAACGAGTGACGCGCCCATTCCCTCGCGGCAATCCGAACACAACGGCCCCACGCGGTGGGGCGCACACGGGTCCAGATCGCATCCGGCCGCAGACGTGCAGCAGTAACCCGGCGGACACACAAGGAACGAGGAAAGGGTGGGCGAGGACAGGTTTCCCCAGTGGCGCGACACCGGTCGAATGTGGGTGCCGCCTGCACAGACGGCGCCGGAGGGGCAGTATGCGCAGCCATCGTCGTAAGCGTCCGTCCCGTTACCGATCTTGAACGAACCTGTCGGCATTGGACATTATTTGTCAGTGCAGGAAATCGCCGATTTCCGAAGAAGGACGCAGGGAAGCACGCACAGTAACGCGCAAACACTAACCCTGCAGGTACGCAAAATTGCAATATGGAGAAACTCACCCTTAGGACACATAACGCACGAAAATTCAACGGGCGACGCGCGGAACTCGTGGCCGGCTGGGCATGAAACGACGGTGCTCGGCGTGGATATGTTCGAGCCGCCAACAAGGGCAATGCCGACGCTCTCGACCGGAATTCTCACGCGTGAGTGAGCGATGGTCAGCTCCGGAAAGCCGCTGTAGATGACGCTGCCGATTGACGCGTCGTTGTCCACAAAGTCGCAATCGGACGCAAAGAAATGGCCCAAGCGAAAGCCCAGACCAACCGCACCACCCGTGCCCGCTCTGTTCCCAACGAACCGCGACGACGAGGCGGACACCCACACCTCCCCTTCGAGATAGAGAGCGCCGCCCGAAGTCAGCCCGTAGTTGTTCAAATACGTGCAGTTCCGAATGCTCGCATACCCCGACGCAACGGTCATACTGAGTGCGCCGGCGCTCTTGAGCCCCACGTTCTCCGTGAAGTCACTACTGTCACAAGCCACCAAAAAACTAGTCCCAGTAATTGCACGGATTTCGATCGAGCCGCCAGCGCCGCCCGACGTGTTGTTGCGCACAGACGACTGCACAACAAGGACCGAAAAGGCGCTCGACCCTCCAAGGGCCGACCCGCTGGAGAGCACAGCGACCGCGCCCGCACCTGTGCCAGCAAAAGCGTCCGCAGCATTTCCAGTAATCGTCGTGCGCGTTAGCAACACCAAACTATTCGCATCTCTCTCCATCGAAATCACAATTCCGCCAGCTGCCGAGGCCAAAGAGGACTGCGCAGAAGCCCGCGACTCCGCGATAAGACAATCCATAAACGTGACCGAGTTCTCGCGCGACCATCCAAGAAAAAGGACGCTGTACCCGCCAGACCCGAAACTCAGCGCGGACGCCGAGAGCACGACGGTGGTGTTATGCACAATGACCCCGGCGTGCGTCGAGTTGTTATTCGTGTGAACGTATCCCTCGTTCGTCGATGCGTGCATCTGGCATATGGCGCCCGCAACCGCCAAGTAATCCTTCCCTGCCGCACGGATCAGCGCATTTTCGTGCGTATTGTCCGAAAATTCGTAGACGTTATCTTCCGTGACCATCTCATCTTGAGCATAGACGCCCTCAGCCATCACAGTCCCCATGCTCACCGAACCACCCGCGCAGCTCTTGGCGGATGCCCCGCTCACAGTAACCGCCTCGTCCTGAAATCGACAGTGGCGCACGGAGAACGTGTTGTGTGCAGTGCGGCCGCGATAACCCAAGACAGCAACCGAGCCCGCAACAAGCGAATTGTCAATACCAACAGCCTGCACCGAATTTGCGCGGAATGCCGACCGAGAGATTTCCGTCACCGATCCCTCGATATCCCCGAAGCAGTTCGAGAGCACAGTGAAAGCGCCGGCACCCGCCGAGGTAGTGTACGCTGACGCCATCGTCGCCGAGTTCTGCTCAAACGTACAGTTCTCCACGATCTGATGAGAGTGAAAGCACGCCGACGCACGGAAAAATGCGCCCACAGCGCCCGACACATGTGCGCGGGGAAATGGTGACGCGTTCGACTGGATACTCGCAGACGCGGATTTAAACACGCTGCGGTGCACCAAAAGGATGGCGTCATGGATCGGCGCGATCGCCTCTTCGGAGGTAACCAGGAGCGCACCGGCCGCCTGCTTTTCGCCACGCGCCTCTTGTGAGTCAAAAACGGAGTCCGACACTGTTACACGAGATGCGCCCGTCGGGTGGCGGATGAACACTGCACCCGCGGCACTCGCTGCAAAGGCGCGATTTCGCGTGAAGAGACAGCGCCGAATCTCCAAAATGTCGACGCCATTGGCCATGAGTGCGCCGCCAGCGCAAGGCGAGTCCTGAGGACCTTCCACTATTTCGAAGACGCCGTATACGTCCATGTACCCGCTGAGAAGCCGCGAAGCGAAAGCGTCCACGGAGTTGCCGACGAATGAGCTGTCAAACACTCTCACCGCACGGCCCATTATCGCAGAGCCGCAAGTCACGCCCAGTGCCCCGCTTCGCCAAGTTACCGAGCTCTTCAATACAGTGCTGACGTTGTCCATAAATGTGCAATTGGAAATCGTGACGCTACCATTGACGACGCTCACCGCCCCCAAGTCATCAGAACCCGGCCGACATCCCTTGACAGTCAGTCCTTCAAGCACGACGTCGGTTTCCAACAGAGACAACGCGATGACTCCGTTGACGCCGCCGCAATCCAGCACAGCCCCTCGTGAAGGGGCGCGGAGAGTAAGCGTCCGTCCGTGCTCAAGATGCGCCACGATGGGATTCGCGATGCGATACGTTCCGTTCGCGACGAGAACTACGGCGGAATGGGGCAGATACGCAAGCACTGCGACCGCTCTGTGCAACGTCCGGCACGGTTGATCCATCGAACAGTTGCCGGTATCGTCTCCCAATAGGGTTACACGCAGCGGCGCAGTGCAGACATCGCCCGCGCCGCCCGCACGCCGCTCGCACACCCAGTCCTCTTCGACGGCGCAATGCTGCGAGCAGCCGTCCCCTGACGCGCGATTGCCGTCGTCGCACTCCTCGATTCCTGCCCGCCGTCCGTCTCCACAGACATCCACACGACGTACACACTGCACAAAAGAACTGTTGCCGAGGACTGGAGCGCATTCAAAGTCTTCCGCGGGGGTGCAGTCGTGCGCGCAGCCCTCCGTCGTGGCAAAGTCGCATTGCTCGGCGCCCGCCACAATGCCGTCGCCACACACAGTGGAACACGCGCCGCCGATAGTGACAATGTTCGACTCGGCCGTCGCGCCGACACACACATAACCCCGCTCCTGCTTGCATTCCACACATCCATCTCCCGCGTCCCAATTTCCGTCGTCGCACTCTTCCTCGCCCGCCCGAACGCCGTCTCCGCAAACCGGCACAAGGTCTAGCTGTATCCCATGCGATGAGGGAGACATCGCCACTGTAACGGTGGCATTCGGGCCCGACAGCGACTGAGCCGCGAGTCCCGTCGACACTGCCATGGCGCAAATGCGGTCGTTCGCAGATAACAGTCCACTGCTGCCGCCCGCCGTTGGGGAGCACCCAGGCGGGCACGTTACTCGGAAAGACGCCGGCAGCTCGACTGCGTTAAGAGGCGCACTGCCGGTCTCGCAAATTGCGACGGTATCTGCACACGAAGCAGGGATACCAGAGCGAAGGTCCAACCCGCGCAGTCCTCGTTGGTACACAGCGGCAGCCTCCGCTGGCGAGAGGGCGCGCGTCCAAATCGCCACATCGTCGATGTCACCGTTGAACCAGCTGGGGTACTTGAGGCCCGCAAGGCCGTCGGAACCAATGACGGTGTCGTAACCGGACGTCAGATTTAACGGAGAACCATAAACATCGCTGACAGTGAGAAGGTCGAAAGTGATCACAGCGACGCCGTCGGCGTAGACCACGGCGTTCGACGATCGGTTCGCGGAGACAAGGAGATGCGTCCATTCACCGTTGGTGAGAAACTTCGCCTGGCTCTCATAGCGAAGCCGGTAGGTGCCACTGCCCGCCGCAAAATAAAGAATACCGTCCTCCTCGGCTGCAAACAGCACGCCGCGGTTCCGGCTCGACGTCCAGTCCAGCGAGGACATTATCGCCGGGTCGTGGAAAGAAAGGCGGTCTCCGTTGAACGGCATCCCCGAGGGGCGAACCCACAGCGACATTGTAAAGTCCACGTTCGTGCCAAAATTGAGCGACGGCGACGAGAGGCGCACGTGCTGCCGGCGCAGCTGATCGAAACGGCCCGCCGCGGTGCCCACACGGCCGGGGTACACGAACGAGGGCGGGTTCGTCGTCACTCCATGGACGCCGTTGCCCGACGCATCCAAAAAGTCGCCATCGAACGGGATGTGAACGGCGAGAGAGGCGCGCAAGCGGTCGTAGTCCACGCAGAGGGTCACGGGCGTCGACGCACGAACTCCCATAAGCGTGCATTGGCACACCACCAACAGAGCAAGCGCGAAGAGAGGCGCCATCCCTCAAGACAGACGCAGACGCAGGACACCGACGCAACGCCCCGCGACGCCTTCGTACTGCGGTGCCACAGCCGTGTGGACAGCGCGGCGTCAGCGACGGTTAAACGGCTTCGGATGCCGAATAGTTTCCGCGTCGGCGACTCAGTCATCCACTCGCAAGAGCACACGGGCCCCCCATTCCACTCACAGCGGATGTTCTCGCCTCAATCGCAAGATGGGATTCGCTTTCGTCGTATCGCTTTAAGCAGACGATGGCCCACACGACTGCTGCATCCACCCAATGTTTGTGCCGGCAACGCACGAGAAGTAACGGAAGGCGAAATCCACACGAGAGGGCGTCCACGCCCTCCTTCACGCTGCCAAAACACGCAAACGACCTCGCAATTGTATGACATGCGCGCAGTGTGCGGTTGGAGAGGCACGGGGTATTTGAAAGCTGGGCTGTGCGACAGCGAGAGGCCCAAGACCAGCACCGGCGTGTGCGATGTGCGGACTCCGCGGACACGCTTGAAATTTTTACTGTCCAGCAAAATTTTGCGTCGGAAAATTGTTTGTGCAAGACACAACTTTATTCTTCGCATCCTTTTCTTTTTTTAAAAAGTTTATATGCGTTCCGAGCCGTTTTCTGTTCGGCCATACATTAGCGCGTGCCGTGCTTCTTATAGCGGAGGCCAAGATAGGTCAAGGCTGCGATGCAATCACAAAAGGGAGTCAGTCGAGTATGTCACGCACACATGCATGCTGACAAGCACCATTTGACGTTCGCACGCACACGCACACAAGCAACCATGCGACCGCTTTGACGTTCGCACGCACACGCACAAAGGCAACCATGCGACAACTTTGACGTTCGCACGCAGACGCACAAAGGCAACCATGCGACCGCTTTGACGTTCGCACGCACACGCACACATGCGCACATGCAACCATTGATACCCACTCCACCAGAATGCCCAGAAGCCCCCGAGGACGGCAAGGTTCGGCCACAGCGAGCTGATCGCAGACTCGGGTCCATAGCCCCAAACGGAGAGGAGCTTGTTGGGATCCCAAACCTGCGGTAGAAAGAAGAGATGGGGGCGTGTGTGAGCGAACCAGTAGAAATTGGACACGGGGGAACTACACGTACTATATATCGGCGCTGGCCGTCATGAGTCACATACGGACGAGCACGGGCGTCTGCGACGCAGCAGGGAAACAGACGGCTCACCTCGACCGAGGGAAGCGAAGACGGCGTGCAGCAGTACCACGTCCCGTTTCGCAGCGACGAGACCTCGTCGAGGCACGCGAGCGCGCTGTTCGAAGGGGCAGGGACGCACGCGTAACAGGGCGTCTTCTTCGTGTAAGAGTAGTCGTCGTCAAACTGGTTGATGACGATCCCGCTCAGGCCGTACTGCGAAGTGGGACGACAGTTGTTGAGCGATGGAGAAGCCTTCACCTCGGAGTTGGCTTGATGGGCGTCATCCGTGTGCGTGCGACGTGCTACGCGCACCCTGCATGCACAAACAGCCCCGTACCTGAAGATAAGACGAATAGAAGGCCCATATCCAGTAATCGGGAATGAGGGGCTGCGTAAAGCGAGGACGGACAAGCGTCAGCAAAGTAGCACGCACACCACACCACGCATGCACGTACACATGCATGCATACACGCTTACACCCTCCATTTTTCACACATCCACGTGCACACACATCCACGCACCTGCGCGCACGCACACGCACACACACACGCACTACAGCCACCCCAACACCAATATGCCACACACCCGGCGGAGGTAGAAGCCCGAGAAGAGGAAGGCGAGAAGGACAAAGGGGAACGACATGACAGACGCGCCCTCGAAATCCTTCGCAACGGACGCAAAGCACTGCGTGGGGGGCGGACGTGTCAGCGACTTACGCACACTGCGATGACCGGCGAACCTGCCACATTTCACGGCACCCTCTGGAAAAACATGGCGTGTTCGCGTACAGCGGTGTGCCGTGTCGTGCCAGTGTGCAATACGACAGGGCCTGTCCGAATGCCACGAGCGTATGTAGGCCCAGGTGTGTCGTACTGCCTGCTTCTCACGAGAGAGCGAACAACGCACCTGCGCCATTCCGATGGATGTCTCCAGGATCACGTAGATGAAGAGGGCGTATGTGAAGTAGTGGTCGGCCCCGCTTCGCAAGCCCACGCTAAAGTAGATAATGATGGACCACACGGCCACTTGGAGAAGGTTGTACGGGATGTCCGAGAGAATCTGTGCCACCATGTACGACACCACTGCGAGGGGAAGGGGGAGTGCGTGTGAGAGCGATGCGCGTGCAAGCGAGTGCGAGCCACGTGTTCGAGTGAGGAAGGGTGCGCACATGCGCGCCTTGTGTGTATATGTTGATTGCGGGTGTTCTGTGCTTATACACAATGTGACGGGAAAGGCGAGTGCTGGAATGCAGAGAGGCAGACGTACCCTGGTATGTTCCAGCGTTACGCTCCCTCGTGAAGAACGCGCGCTGCTCAATAACTGCAAGCAAGAGCGAGAGGCAATTGAGAATGAGTAAAAGGAAAAACAGACCCACGGCACCGAGAGACACGGGCGCATGCAGAGCACTTCGAATCGATCACAACACACAACACAACACACATTTTACCGGCCATTTCACACACGAGGAGAGACAGACTGCATTATACCCACAGACGCCCATGAAGGACATCGATCCAAACGCGAGCATCATCACGCTGAAGAGAATCGAAGAGACGATCGCAGTGACGCCGTCCTCGTCGTGAGACTGTGGCGATGGAAGGCATGGATGTCAACACGACGCATTGTAACGCATTATGTATGCCTATTTTGAGCTTCCAATACACACATACGCCATCTCATAGGCACGTACAGACACACACTCACATTCCACTCTCCCACGCACACACAAACACGCCGACACACACGTGCTTACAGACGGAGACACAGAAGACACACACCTGCGAGTGGAAGAGCGTCGCGAGAATGAATCCCATCATCAGCACGCGGCCGACGCGCGCAATGCCGTAGAGCTTGTTGCGCCTCTTCTGCTTGGCGAGGCGTTCCGCGAGAATGAACGTGTTGCGCACGGCAGAGTTCGCAAAGTGCTCCTTGTCGTCGTCCTCCGTCAGGTCCCTCCGGCTCAGATTGTCCGTCTTCGCGCGCTCTTCGAGGAGGCGACGCGTGGACTGTCGACGAAGCTGCGTGTCCGCGATGGAGCGGAGGCGGGCTTCGTGCAGGTGCGACTTGGCGTATTCGGCGGCGAAAAACCCCGGGGGTGCCTGCTTCTGGCCGTTCACTGGCGGTGCGCGCGGGTCGGTGAGGTTGACTGCGGTTTTTTTGGTTGTCAGTTACGATCGCGTCGGAACGTTCGAACATACGTGAAAACCACGCACACACACGCGGAAGGAAAGCACAAAAAAACATCGTGTAAGTGTTGTTGGCACACAGGCGAAAGCGCATACACAGCTCACGCACGCACCGAGAAACTCGGCGGGGTTCATGCGGGGCGGACACACGTAACCGAGAGTCCCAAAGTAGGGCACGGCATCCTTGAGATCGCCATAATAGGCAGTGTGCCCCTCGACGAGCATGAGGAGCCTGCGTTCGCCATGCAAGGCCCGGCCATTAGGTGAGCGCACCATGACCATGCTTGGCTGCACATGTACGAACACACACACGCACACACACACACATACATGTATTACACGCGCACGCACAGGAAACCCACATACGCCTACACGCATGCCATCTTACAGGTCCACACCCACGTGTGCGCGCGCACATTACGCACCGGTCGAACATGGCAAAGGCGTTCTTGCTTGGTTGGCGAATGGTGGCGACAATCGTACGCCCGCCCTCCGCCAAGTGACGGAGCACCTTGACGCACTCCACACTCGTGGCGCTGTCCAGACCCGTTGTGGGCTCGTCGAGCAGTAAAATCTCTGCGGAACACATTGCGAGTGCACGATTAGAAATGAAGCAGGCAGAAGAGGAGTTAATTGCCGAAACCAAAAGGAGGATTGTTCAATGTAATTATGCAGACGCCGCGTAACAAACGAAGAGTCTCGCACCGCAGAAGTCGAGCGAGGGTGTGTGTGTGTGTGTGTGTGTGTGTGTGTGTGTGTGTGTGTGTGTGTGTGTTTGTGTGTGTATTTGGATGGGTGAGAGCGGAGAACGATGTTGAAATCTGACTAAAGACACGAGCGTGCACTCACTCGGATTCGTGATGAGCTCGATGCCGATGTTCGTGCGCTTGGCCTGACCGCCCGAAATGCCCAGCGCAGGGGGCGCGCGGATGATGTTGTCGGCGCATATTGTGAGGGCGAGCTGCTCGAGGAGGTCGTTGACCTATAGAGAAGGGCAGGTGCGTCAGTTACCGGTTCGCACATCCAATGACGTAAATTCACACGAATACACCACAGCACCATAGCACACCAATACACACCCACACACGCCTAAACACAAAACACACACACACACACACACACATGCACCACACCACTCCGGTCACACACCATATACACAACAACACTGCGACGACCAATGCCAATGGCACGTGCGCACACCTTCTTCTCGAGCTCTTCCTGCGAGACCTCCTTGGGGAATTTGAGGCGCGCCGTGTACATGAACGTCTCGCGCACCGTCAGCCACGGCAGAAGCACGTCCCGCTGCTCGACGAACCCAATCTGAGTGCGCAGGGACTTTGAGAACGGGTGCCCGTTGAAGCGAATGTCGCCGTAGATGTGGCCCATTGTGCGTCGGTTGCTGATCAGATCGAGGAGAATCGTCTTGCCGGCGCCTGAGGGGATCGCAAGGGGAAATGGGTTAGCAGGAGTCGTTGTACGACAAGCGCAGGGGCGCACGTGACCGAGTGGGAGTGGGTGAGGGTCGCAAAGGAAGCGGAAATGGATTGGCAGGAGTCGTTGTACGAAAGCAAAGGGGCGCACGCGACCCAGTGGGAGTGGGTGAGGGTCGCAAAGGGAGGGCAAGTCATACTGACGACAAGAGTGGAGGACTGGTATGACCGAGCGAGTGGGTGAGGGCGAGTCCATGTGGGGGTGTTGCAAGTAAAGTGGCGCAGAGATGCATCAGTGCGTGTGATGTTCGGCGACTCACCGCTGGGGCCGATAAGTGCGGTCAACTGTCCCGGCTGCGCGCATCAAGGACGAAAAGTGCCATTGGCAGACTATTCTCTCACAACCATTGTACTACAACCGCGAAAACGTCCTCCACATCCCCAAACACACTCATGCACACTCAGCGTACACACATTCATACACACACACACACACACACACACACACACACACACATGTCCTCAAACACACTCATCCACACTCGACGCACACACACACACTCTTACGACCATGCAACTCCAAGCCACATGCACTCTCGCACATCAATCCACACCTTAAACTGTCCCGAAATGCCCTGCAGAAGGTACTTTTCCTTCACTTCCGGCTTGCGGCCCTTGATGCGATCGAGCATTGTAACGGACGACTGCGCCCACGAAGCACAACGGTGTTGGCTCGTTGAGCACCAGCACACGAACACAATACCACACAGAACGCCTTTTGTATGTGCCAACTAGGTCACACACTTCCCAAACGGATACAGACATTGCAGTCGCACGACAAGGCAGTCGCACACACAGTCGCCCACACACATTCGCACCCACCATGACCTCGTCGACGGAATACGACACATTCTCAAACTCAATCGTGATGGGACCCTGAAAGTTGATGCCCTCCAAGTGCTCTGTCGAGGGCGACGTCGAAGACTCCATCAGAGGCGCTATCGACGGCCGCACTTCGGCCATTTCGACGGCAACGCCGCCTCCGTCGTCCGCCATTCCCCTTTTCCGAGCCCAGGCCACTCGTCGGGTCGCTTATGACGAGTAACGACGTGATGTTGGTGCGAGAGTGCTTCAACGACCCAATTTCCAAGCAAGAGTAGTGGGGAATCGAGCGCGCAGGTATGTGTCCTTCGCTGCTAGTGCAGTGATAGATGCTGCAACGTCAATTGTGTGTGTGCGTGCGTGCGTGCGTGTGTCGGTGATGTAGTGGGTTGCCGACCAAGCGTCACCTCAACACCCCACATCTGGTTTGTCGGAATAATAAATGTTTGTTAGCTATTGACAATATATGAAAAATATTTATTGTAATAAATAAATTATCGGTAACTGCGGCTGGGATTTTCCCGTCCGTAAAAAGAAAGTTTGGTCATATAGTTTCTATATAACGCAATTAAGACATCATCTTTCTTTAAATAGACCATTCCTCACGTGCAGTCACCCGTTGTATAATAAATTTAAATTCTTAAATATTTCTACTTATATGTAATACAGTCTCATAAACAGTGACTACGCGGCCAATTCGCCGATTGAGTAGCATCGTCCACCGGATCGGGGTGACCTGACGAGTGGCATGATCCGACGACACGGAAGTGCTTCTGTCACACACACACACACAAACACACACACGGCGGCACGCTTCGCTCGCTTCTCTGCAATGTCACGTCCATACGCACGTCTTAAGCGGAACATTTGCTCGTGTGTATTTTCCGCGCGGGTGAACTGCGGTTGGGGACTGCCCCAAACAGTATCGGTTCCTACGCGCTTGCACATGCAGCTTCTCACCGTTGTCTCGTCACACACCTGTTTCGAACAGCGCATTCGCCGCGTCTTCTTCGTGCACACAACGCGGAGGCCATGAATGCCTAGATGGCGTCTGCTTCTGCCAGTGTCTCGAAAGACCCATCGCTGAACGTTCCGGGAATGGTGAGCAGGCACACGCTTGTTACAAAATCGTTTTGAAAATGTGCACGCGTGGACTGCTTTGTGGTTGTGTGTGTCCACACACTTACGCAAGTGAGCGAGTGGATGCCCCTTATGCATATGTTGCGAACATGCCGTAACTCACGCCCTCTCTTTTGTGCTATTGTAGGTCCCTTCGCCGACCTCGACCCCATCGGGGCTCGATGCGATTGAGACGGTGCACGTGGACGCCGTCCGTCCGTCGCAGGGGGATATAGTAATTCGAGAGATAGAGGAAGACCGCCGCGTGACCATCACGTTCGAAGGGCTCAGTTACTATGTGCCACTTCCGCAAACACTCAAGGAGCGCATCACCTCAAAGGGACCCGCGCCCGAGAGGCAGATCCTGAAGGAGCTGACCGGCGCCATCAAGGTACAGTCGTGTTTGTGTTTGTGCGTGTGTGTGTGTGTGTGTTTGTGTATGTGTGTGTGTGTATGTGTGTGTGTGTGTTGCGTGTGCAGTGTGTGTGCGTGTGTGTGTGTGTTGCTGTGTGTGTATGCGTGTGCATGTGCGTGCGCGTGTGTGGTGTGTGTACGTGTGCGTGTGCGTGTGTGTGCGTGTGTGTGTGGATATGTACAGAGCCAGTGGTCGAGCACGCGTTTGTATCTTGCTCACAATCCATCGTCTCATTCCCCGCAGCCCGGTGAAGTCACAGCGCTTATGGGCCCTAGTGGTGAGTGTGCCGAATGAATAGCGCGTGAGCTGTCGTCTTACACATTGATTTGGAATTTTGCCAGACGCGTGCTTCTCACATTTGTGTGTTTGCGCCTATTTCCTCGACAGGCGCCGGCAAAACAACGTTCATGGACATTCTTGCGGACAGGCGCTCCATCGGCCGCACGGAGGGCCTCGTCGCCTTCAACGGAAAGCCTCGTCCTGACAACTTCACAAAGTTGTGCGGATATGTCGAGCAGGTGCGCAATAGGATTCGCTCTGCTCGCTGAACTGTATGTGCATATGTGCGCTGGATCTGTGCACGGGGTGTGCGCTCCAACGTGTGTGCGCGTGCACGTGTGACAGTGTCTCACTGACGTTTCACGATCAGGACAACATCCTCATCGCCACGCTCACGCCGCGCGAGCACCTGTGGTTCACGGCCCTCCTGAAGCTCTCTAAGAATGTGGACGATGCCGTGCGCAAGTCGCGGGTGCGTTGCGCAACTCGTGTTACTCTCCCATTGGTCGCTTCCTCACAGCCGTATGCATATATCCCCCCACACGCCGCCGTTACTCACAAGCGACTGCTTCGAGAGACTCCGCTTGGGTAACTAACACTCTTGTTGTGTCATTTGCGCAGGTTGATCAAATTCTCTCCGACATGGACCTGGAGGCCTGCGCGGACGTCGTCGTCGGCGACGCGCTGAACTCTGGCATTTCCCTCGGACAGGCAAAGCGCCTCAACATTGGAATTGAGCTCGTCACGGCGCCGCGTGAGTGAAATACTGTCAGGGTTTCGTATGTGTTGGGTGGTGTCGTATGTGTTGGCTGTATGCCGCGTGAGTGAAAAGGCGTTTGTGTTGTTTTCATGTGCGTCTGCGGCGTGCCTAATTTTGTTTGTTTGTTTGTCGCAGCGATGCTGTTTCTCGACGAGCCGACGTCCGGACTCGACAGCGCGATGAGCCTGGACATTGTCCGCGTGCTGCACAACATCAGCCGTTCGGGCGTTCTCGTCGCGTGCACGGTGCACCAGCCGTCGGAGGAGCTCTTTGGCCTCTTCGACAAGTGCGTACTTCTTCTTGTGCCTTGTTTGCGTGCTGTGACGACAGTATTGTGCTGTGACCACAGCATGACGACCCTTGGGATGCACCCTTTGTTGTCTGCGTGTGTATGTGTGTTGTGGTTCTCTCACTAATCTTCTCCTTCTCTCTCTCCGCAGCCTCGTCCTCCTCCTCATGGGCGAGTTCGTCTACTTTGGCAAGACAGCCGGCGCCGTCGGTTACTTTGGAAGCCTCGGTTTCCACTGTCCGGACGACGTCAACCCCGCCGATTACATCTGTGAGTTCGCCTCCGTATCTTCTAAACGCAACTTAATGGCAATACTGTGTATCGCTTGAGTGCTAACTCCACACACGCGTGCGCGCACACACAACGCGCAGTCAGCGTAATCAGCGGGATGGGAGACGACAACGAGGTCGCGATGCGCGCCCTCATGGCGTCGGGGAACGGCGCCGGTGGGGACGGCAAGAACATCAAGAACGTCAGCGCCGACTTTTTCATCGAGCACTACAAGAAGAGCACAATGGCTTCTGAGCGGAAGCAGTCGAGCTCGGTCGCGTCGTCGTCGGCGACGAGCCGCAACATGGGCGACACGCGGCTCGTGTTTACGAACGGTGCGTGCGCATTCCTTTGGTTTGCGTGATGCAGCATGAAGTGTGTTGTTGTGCCTGCTGTGCGTGACACTTAGATGTGGTGTTGCTTGGCTAGTGAAGGGATTCATTCTGCTTACTGAGTTTTTCGTTTCTGTTTACTCAGTTTCCGCTGTATTTACTGAATATGACCCAATGTTCGCCGCAGACATTTTCTGGAACACCAAGACGCTCATTCAGCGCGACATTGCCCGTGCGCGGTACGCCGTGCCCTCTTATCATTTTTAAGAACACAGTCACTCACACATCTGTATGCACATTCACTTTTACACGCGTGTGCATGCACCCAGCGAACTCAACGCTCACGCTAACATCATGCGCGTACGCGAAATTGCAAACGGATAATCGTCCTGTGTCGCTGAAGCGCGGAAGGATACCCGTGTTCACGCACTCAACCCCCCGCCCGGGTTTCGCCTGCGCAGACGAGACGACACGTTCTGGGGCAAGCGCGTCATCATGAACATTATTGTCGCGTTTGTGCTCATGAGCCTCTACGTCAACTCACCCCTCGACGAGCGCGGCGTGCGCAACCGAATGTCCCTTCTCGTGCTCATCGTCGGCTTCTTCTCTATCGGATCGAACCAGATGATTGGTCCGCGTGGGTATCGCACGATGCGCGCACGTCGCCTCCCACGCGCGCAAATGCACGTGCACTCACGTACACGTTCAGAGGCACATGCTGTACCACGTCTTTCAGTTGCGCATTCATGCATTTCGTTTATTGACGTTTTGCCGCACACGTCCCCAGTGCTCGAGGCGCGCAACTACTTTATTCGGGAGCGACAGGGTGCGAGTTATCAAGTCGGGGCATACTACCTCGCGACGTCCCTTTTCGAGTTTCCTTTTGCGGTGCTCAAGGCCATCATTTGGACGGGCATTCTCTACTTTTCGGTCCAATTTGAGTACGACGCGGGCAAGTTCTTCGTCTTTCTGCTTGTCCTCATCTTCGTCTCGGACTTGGGAATTGCCATGGCGCAGGTAAGGGGCCTTGTCCTGTTTGCGCGATTGCTTTGCGTCTCTGCGCCCCCCTGTGTGCGCTTACCGTCGCACAGTTACTAATTCCGCTTCGTCCGTGCTTGTGCAGCTGTTCGCCGCGATTGCGCCCACTTTTGAGGTCGGCTCAGGTAAGTGGATTGCCGGTTACGTGTGTCTGAAGAATAGACTGTGGTTGCGTAAAATTGATCGGTGACTGACGTCCGTTGTGCCTTGACACACAGCGCTCCACACTACTTTCCCTCTCCTCGCGATGATCTTCTCTGGGTTCTTCATCCTTCCCCAGAGCATACCGCCGTATTGGATCTGGTGGGTCGTGAGTTCGATTCCCTATGGCAACGCGTAGCCACATGACTCCTTTTTTTTCAGCGTTTTATTGCCCTCTGCTCAATATCCTTGCATCGCAGGCTGTATTGGACGTCGTTCTTCAACTACAGCATCGGCGCACTCATGGTCAACGTGAGTTCACTCGTCCTTCCATCGCCAGTCTCTCGCACTTGTTCCCTCTATTTGTATCGACTGGCGCACACATACACCCCCACCTGACACTCTATTTGCGTTGCCCGCAGGAATTCTCGGGATCATCGCGCTACCACCGCCTGTCGAACGTCTGCTATGACTCGCCCTCGCCGCTCGTGTGCGGTGCGCCCGCGCAGTGCTCGACGTACACGCAGTCCATCTTGCCTTGGGACGGCGACGCCATCATCGCCACTGTCGGCGTGGCAAGGGGGCCGTTCACGGACATTTGGAGCAACTTGGGAATGCTAATACTCTTCTGGGCGCTCTTGCGACTGGCTGCGTTCTGGGCGCTTGTGCGGTTCAAGCACGCGGCAAAGTAAAGATCGTACCAGTGAAAGCCCGTTACGGGTAATACTATTGTTCGGCAAGCAGCGTTAGTGCTTCGCGAACGGGAGGGAAAAAACCGCGACGCCACAGTAACAGGGGAATGGAAGAGGACGGGAAAGAGAACGACGAGGGCATTGCCATGTCTTACATTTCAGAGAGAGAGAAGCGATCATCACGTGACCAGGTCAGGCGGAAAACCGAAAAACAAACACCCATTAATGAAACTGAAAGCGCCGTCTACACCCCTCCCTCAAACACAGCTCGCAGAAAGCGCGCACACAAAGATGCCCCGCGTTCGAAAGCGCCCAGGGAATGTGAACGACGCCGCGGCGCAAGGAAACGCCAGCGCGCCCGTCTTCGCGAATGTCGCTGGCGACGTCCCTCTGGAGGTGGGCATCAGGGGCGCCTATAGCTAATCTGTAGCCCTGAGAACAGCTACCGTCCTGTCGCGACCATTTCCGCACATATGCGTTCTCTCTGCGCAACGCCCAAAGCAGTGGCATGCCAAGGACGCGCATCCACTTATTGTTGCATGAAATGCGCGAGCCGAAAAGTCGGTCGTTAATCCACCTGCGACCGCACGCAGCTGCCCGCGCCCACGCGCACGCGCCTCTTCGCCGTCAATGGCGCTTCCTCAAAGCCCGTGTTTCCCGACGGCATCGCGCACGAAATTCTCGATGTCGCCTGCGGTCCGCACGGGCGCGTTGCCATTCTCGTGGAGATGGCCCCGGCGGCCTCACTTCCGCAAGGGGCCAAGGCGTTTGGAGTCGTGGTTCTGAGCGAGTGCGGTGAAACCGTCGTCTTCCGCTCGGCCATATCGACATCGGCGAACACGAAGGAACACGTCGGCCGCATTTTCGGCACGCTGTCTTCCGTCGTGTTCTTTGCGAGAGGCGTCACCGTGCTCGCCATGTCGTGGAAAGACTGGACGTGCCTTCAAACGGGCCTTCCAAATACCGCCGACTTGCGTCCTGTGCTCGTGGCCACCTCCCCTCTGCGCATTACCGCCGTTTACGAACGCGCAGCGCCCGGCGGTACGCAACATGCTCTCTCTGTGGTCACGGACGCGATGTCGCTCCGCAATCCGGGCAATCTGCTCGAGATGAAAGAGCTCGCTCTCAGTGGTACGCCAGTCGCGTTGAGCGTGTCGGACTCTACGGTGGTCGTCCGCTTCGATGACGGCCGCATGGAGCTCTGGGCGCTGCCAAAAGCGGACCCCCATCCCGCTCCCATTCTGGTGGGCGCGCACGTGCAAATCGACGACCATTCCACCGGCCTATATCTCGGACTTACCGCGGGAGATCCGGTCGTCGACGGGGACTTTACAGTGGCGTCTCGGAGCGGCGTTGGGGATGGCCTCTCGTATCAGAACACGGAGCCCGGGGCGGTCATCGAGGAGTGGGTGTCGATAGCAAAGCCCGTCCAAAGAGGAACCGTGGTCGCCTTGTTCGAGTCGGCGGAAGTGTCGAGCGCCGTGGTCGTTCTAGACAACTGCGCGCAGCCGGCGACGTCGGGAAGTCATGCACCCCAGATGTACAACGTCAGCGTGAGCGCGCTGTCGCAGTCCGTCGTTACGGTGCCTATAGCGCGCCTTGGTAAGGCGGCGAGCGAGAACGCCATGGAGTCTGGGCGCAGGAGCACCATCGACATTGCGGCCGCGTGCGCGTGTGAGAAGGCGCGCGTCGTGGGCCAAGCGGTCGTCGGGACCGGCGTACTAGTTGTTCTTGCAGTGCCCAATTCGCGCGACGAGACCGAGTGCGCGCTCTACTACGCGACTCTCCCATTCGATTTCTTCCGGTCGTCGACTCCAGCGGACACTTGCATTGAGCCTAAACCTCTCGTGAGCTTTGGGGAGCGCGTCCGCTATCCTCCCTCCATCGCCGTCGCGGCCGCCGGTCGCTTTGTGTTTGTGCTCGACCAGACTAGCCGCCTGCTCGTTTCCATCGAGTCGACTTCGGAGGGGCCCGTAGAGCGCTTCTGTTATGAGACGGGGCCGGTTTCGGCCATCGCCGTCACTCCACTGCTGCAAAGCGGGGGAGACGTTTGCGCTGCGGGAATATCTTCGGGCGAATCGGAGGTGCTCCTTGCGGTCATGGCGGGAGACGCACAGCGCGTGAAGGAGCTATTGTCGGGGGACAAGGTCGATCGTGCCAGCCTGTGCTGCATGACGCCCAAGGGTTGCGTGCTTCACCTCGTCCAGAACGTCGAGAGCCTTCGTGCGCTTGTGGAGTGCGAGGCGTTTCGAGATGTGGCGCCCTTGCTGGCCGGGCGCAGAACGTTTGAAGGGCTCACTCCGCTCCAAGCTGCGCTCAATCTCACGGACCCGCAGCTGGCGGCCATTATGGCGCGCGTGTTCGTCGATGGCGGATATGCGGACGTCACAGAGATTGTGAACAACCTTGGGAAATCTCTGCGCGGCGCCTTTGTTCCACACAAATCAGCGAGGCTTTCGGATTTGGCGCCGCAGCGGGTGGATGGATTTTCGTCGTTTCAGATCTTCGGCTGCGCGAAGCGTAAAAACAACGCGTTGGTGCTTCTGGAGGGGTCGAGGACTTCGGCGGGGGCCGCAAGTGTTCAGTGTAACGCGCCGGACGGCTTCGTCGCTCGTTTCAAATTTGTCGCCCGCCCCGTGTCCGGAGAACCAGCGGACGGCTTTGCTTTCGTTATTGGGTTGGTGATGTAGTTAGTGGCGTTCTTGTGAGGCTGTCGCATCCGTGCACAC
This sequence comes from Pigoraptor vietnamica, assembly GCA_943704525.1. NCBI lineage: Eukaryota > Filasterea > Ministeriida > Capsasporidae > Pigoraptor > Pigoraptor vietnamica. Next base: position 12,864 of record CALSCQ010001580.1, on the reverse strand, counting down.
GCGCCGCTCTTCATGTCATGGTGGGACCGATGGACCACCGCCTATGATTTGGAGCTGATCCGACATATCAACTTCCATTTTCTAATTCCCCGTTCTGCCGCTTTTGTTGCTCCCAGGCAAGCCGGGGGCTTCACGACCTGCCGACGCGCACTCGGCTGTCACCTCGGGTACTCGAGCCAATTTAAGAAGGGCATCGCGGTCGAGTTCGACTACTACAGGAATGCTGACGATTCGCGCGACCCGGTCGGCCACCACATTAGCGTCCAGTACAACGCGTTCACTCCCACGTCTTCGAATCACGCCGACTCGCGGGGCTGCGCGGTCGTGCGCTCGGGCTTCTGCGATGGCCGCCCGCACGAGGTCATCGTCGTTTACTCTCCAGACAAGCAGGTGGCCGTTTATTTCGACGGTCGGGGGCTCATCTGCACAGCGCCGTTGGATGTTGGGGATGCTCTCAAGGGGGGCGTCGTTTGCGTTGGTTTCACGGGCGCGACTGGCGGCCTGGCGTCGAGCGTCACGATTAGCGAATTCTCCATCAACGGTACCGTTTTGCTTGCCCACTTTCATATCAATTATTGTGTGCTTAGTTGGCCTAGGGTATGAATCGGAGGGTATGTGCGTGTGACGCATTGGCGGTGCTTGTGACTGGGACCATTAATGTAGTCGCGACATTTCGTCTTGAGAGCCATCAGCCCGTCGGAAGACTGATATTAATCGCTACTCCTTTCCCTAATTAGGTGAGGCGCCGCCGCGCTTGACGTTCAAGAACTCTTCTGGTCGCGCGGTCCACAACGGCGTCGGGATCAGCCACTCACAACAGATGGCTTGTGGCGCGCACGAGTGTAACGGTACCTGCTCGCAAGGCGCATCGGTCATGCGCGTGCATACGTGCGGCTCCACCTTCGGATGCATCTGCGCCGCATGCAAATCGTTTGAGACGCCGACGTTTGAGGCTTCGACGACCACTATGTCGCTCCACGATGATGACTGCGTGGACGACACACGCATTTCAGACCTGTGCGGCACGCCCCTGTTCGAGCAACGGACGGCGAGCACGACAGTCGCGCCGTTATTCGGCAGTTTGCTTCCGGTGCAGCCGCCTGTCTTCACCGACACTGCGATTACGAGGGTCACACCCAACCCATCAGCGTCCACGCCCGCTTCGAACGCGTCGACTCTGGGAGCGCTCGCTTCCAGCGGGTCCCAGTTAGGCCTTGGGGGCGGCCTGGGGGGCGGCCTGGGGGGCGGCTCGGGGGGCGGACTTGGTGGTGAACTGGGGGGCGGACTGGGAGGCGGACTGGGAGGTGGACTGCCCAGTGGCGACAATGATGGATTTGGCGTACCGCGTCGCGGATTCGCATTTACCTTTGCGGGGGGCTTCGGTGCCTCCTCGCAATCCGAAGTGGGCGGACCTTCCGCAACGCGCTTCGGCGGCGGTGCTCCCGGACCCGGCGGACTTGGTGCGCCGGCGCAGTCTGCATTCGGTGGGGCGCTCTTGCCGGCCTCTCCACTTGCCGCGGCGAGCACTGTTGCGGCCCCCGCACCGTCAGCGCCTGCCGGAGCCGGCGGAACGAGTGCGCCCGCACAGTCTGCGGTTGGTGGGGCTTTCGCATCCCTTTTCCCGTCGGCTTCGTCTGGCGTGGTGAGCACTGTCGCGGCCGCTGCACCGTCGTTGCAGACCTCTCCGAGTGAGACCAAGGACACTCCTGCGGTCACTTCCGAAACCCCTTTGGGCAAGCACCCGGCCGTAGCTCGGTTCAAGGAGGTGCAAGGTCTAACAGCGCTCACGCGCTTGACGCTCGTCCCCGCGCAGCTCGTGACCGATATCCGCCGTGTCGTCGTGGCGGGCCTCACGGAAGTGGCGCTGTGGGAAAATGCGCGTGGCATCACAGCAATGCGGCGTCTCCACGGCGACGGGTGCACACCCTCGGCAGACACGCTCGTCCCTCTCGCCGCGGTTGCGGGCATGAAGGCGCTTGAGGCGACTGTTGACACGGTGGTGAGGCGGCGTACGGTACTGCCCGCAGTGAGGGCCGTGTGTCAAGAGATGCCCGAGTGTGCGCCGCGCTTAGTTGCGCTCGTCGCGTACGACGTGAACCCGTCCCTTGGCGCGTTCATCCTGCACCTCTTGGAGGAGTTTGTGGCGTCTGCGGGCGACGGCGCTGCGGAGATGCTATGCCGCGATTACGGGACGAAGGGCTCTGCGCTTGCACGTGTGGCAGAGGCAGCTGCGTGGCGCAGCGATCCAGCCATAGCGGTTCTCCTCGCTTTCATCGTGCGGCAGTGCGCTCGCCGGCCCTCCACCATCGAGCGCCTGCTTGCTGGGTGTGTGGCGCACGGTCGTGCCCTCTCTGGAATCACGCGGCTCTTGAAGGCATGCGAGGAGTGCGACGTGCCGCTGAGCCTGTCTGCTCTTCGGGAGTGTCTGGACACGGAGGGCAGCAAGCAGAGCCTCCTCCACGCGTTGCTGCCGTCCGCTGCGAGCGCTCGTTCGCAACTGCTCGGCGCGTGCGTGGACCACGCGGCAAAGTCGATCCTCGAATGTAAGACGTGCGGAACGGCCGTGTGCAATGGCTGCGCGTCGGACTGTCACGCCGCCCACGAGGTGGCCGTCGTCGTCCGCACGGGCGCGTGCGCTTGCACTGTGTGCGCCCTTTCGCCCGCTGCTTTGGACAAGGAAATGGGCGCGTTCCGGTCTGCCATGTTGTCCTTCATCAACAAGGCTGCCTCGCCAGCGGACGTGGCGGGACTTCTGGCGGCACGTGATGCGGAGGGGCGCGTCCCGGTCGTTCGCGCGCTGGATGTGGGCGACATGGAGTTTGCGCGTGACCTCGTCGTTCGTTTCAAGGACGCGCTTGACGCCGACGCTTTGTTCGCCGTGAACGCAAGGAACAACAACGCCTTCCACGTGCTCTTTGCGGTTCGGTCGCCGAACGAGACGCACGTGCGGCTACTGTGCGACCTCCTCGCTCACCAGGACGCCGCCGCGACCGACAGGGCCCTCGGGCATCGCAACATTCGCGGGCTGTCGCCGTTTGAGGTGCTCGTGCTGAGTCGTCCCCAGGCTTCTTGGCAGTTCGGGACGTGGCCGGAGGGTTCGCTTGAGCGCGTTGCAACGCTCGGGTGTGCGGACGCCGTCGACGACTCGCGCGCGGACGCCCTCGTGTCGTGCTTGACATCGGACGAGCTCAATGCGGCACGCGGAGAGCTTGTCGCTGCACTTCGACGAGCTCTGGAACAGCACCGTGAAGTCCTCGCGCGGTCGGCGGCGCGGTTGTTCTCGGCCTTCCACCTCTCGAGCCGGAGTGACCCAACGCAAGCGATGGTGGAACGCTACCAGGTGTTGATGGCATTGCACCCGACTGGCGCTGTGCGAGAACTCGCCACGGTTGCTCGGGCGGTCGCGCAACCGCTGCTTCACGGAATGGGCAACGTCATGTCGGCCAATCACGGCGCCGACAGCGCACGCGTCGAATTGGATGTGCGACTGGCGATGCTTCTTGCGCCTGCAGCGGTCCTTAGACCCCCGCTTGTAACACCCGGCCCGATCAACACGTCCATTGCATCCCTCGTAGCCTCGCGAGATAATGATAAGACGTTTGATGTCCTCGGCACGATCTACTATCGCACACTGCGGACTGCGTGCGACCTCGTCACGGAGCACGAGGGAATGGGGCTGTCCGTGTCGGAAATGCTTCCCGGGCGCATCGCGCTGGCGGCCGCGCTGACGGAGGTGTGGTCGACCGTCGTGTGCACGCTCACCAGCATCGAGCTCGATCTCCGCGAGAGCGTGCGGTCTCCACTCGCAACAGCTACCGGCAACCAAGGACGTGCTGCTTGCGATGCGGTGTACGGACTGATCCGGACATTCGAGGGCGGTCGCGGGCTGATGGGCGGGCTCGTGTGCATCCCAGAGAGCATCGGCTATGTCGTGAACGCCTGCCACTACGCGGCGGCGACAGTTCCCTCTGTCGCTGTGCTTGTGGGCCAGCTGGCGACGGTGAGCCTTACGGACGTGTCAGCGCTGCGCTCATCCACAACCCACGGTGAGACAGGCGACGGCGCTGGCGACGACGACGATCCGTTCTTTTACCGCGCCGACTCGCTGTCGCGCGGAAATCGCCCCGCAGCGCGTGCGGCAGACATTGTGACGCAGGCCGCCGCTGGCGGAACGTCATCGCTTTCGGACGCGCTCGAGATGCCCGCGCCTTCCGCCAAATATTCCGGGCGCCGACGGAGCTCGCGGCTGCTGTCGCAAGGGGAGTCGCCGTCGCAGTCCGTCCCACCGATGACGACGGAGGCGTTTTCTCAATGGCCGCTGGCGACACATGCGCTCGCGGATGTGCTTTGCACGGTGAATTCTAACACGTACCTTGGCCGATTCATCGGCCATCAGAAACGGAAGGAACTGGTCGACGCGGCGTTGGACAGCGAATTGAACGCGTCAGGCCGGAGGTCGCTGAACTTCACAGTGACGCGCTCTTCCATCATTGTTTCTTCGCTTGCGGCGCTTGGGACGGCTGAGAATGTCGGTATCGTGGACAGTGTAACGTTTGCCGGCGAGGCCGGTCGCGGGCCTGGTGTGGTACGTGGCTGGTTCACGGCGTTCGGCGCCGAGCTGGTTCGCCAAGCCCAAGTGCTTTACGGCGCGGGTGACGCCGCCGCCGCCGCCGCGTCCGACGTCCCCGCCGCTGCGGACGTCTTCTTCGCACCAGCAGAAATTCACGGCACGTACGTCCCTCGCACGAAGGCGGGCGTGGATTGGAACGCGGAGCGCGAGGAGTCGTACGTTCGCATCGGGCGGTACTTGGGCCTTGCCGCGCTCGGACGGCAACTCGTGCCCCTCGTGCTTGTGCGGCCTGCGCTCAAGGCGCTTCTCGGGCGTCCGCTTCACATGAATGATCTCGCCTTCTACAGCCCAGCACGGTTCGACTCTCTGCGCAAGCTGCTCGACATGCCGGCGGAAGAGTTGGAGGCTGCTGGGCTGACGTTTGTGATTCCGCACAGCGACGCCGAGGGCGGGGGCACAACGGACCTGCTTGCGGGGAAGGGAATGGACGGGAGCACCGTCGCCGTCACGCAGCGCAACGTGCGGGAGTACGTGCGGCTCCACGCGGAGGAGCTGATGGTGGGCCGCTGCAAGCGAGAAATGGCGGCGATGCGCAGGGGGTTCGAGGGCATTGTCTCGCCGTCGGCGTTTGCCCCGATGTCGACGCTGGACGTCACCATGCTCCTGTTTGGGGACGTGTCGATTTCGGCGGAGGCGCTATTTGCGGCGTGTCGCATCGGGAACGGGACAGGGAGGGACGAGGCAATCGACTGGCTGCGGGCCGCGTTCGAGCGCATGACCGCCGTGCAGAGGTCCTCGTTCATCTACTTTGCAACTGGCGCGCCGGCCATTGCCACGGGCGACACCATCAACGTCTCGCTGAACGTGTGCACGCAGACGGCCCGGTGCCAAACCGACTGCGAACACCTTCCCACAGCGGGCGTGTGCGGGCGGACGATAAGGATACCGATGTATGCGTCGGCGGAAGTGCTTCTCAACAAGCTGGTCGCCGCCACGTCGTACGCCACGACATACGAGTTTGCGTGAGGGCGCCTGCAGCAGTAGTGATGATGATTGCGTGAGCGCGTGCGTGCAGTGTATAATAAGGACTCATGCGCAATGTTTGCCCACTCGTACGCAGTCTGCCGGTGTACTGTCTTGGCTGCTTGTCGTAGTGAACCTTAGAGATGACCATGACACGTCTCATTGCAACAGTTGTCTTTGGGCACATGAGAATCGATCGTTTTTGGAGGAAACAGGTTCATTTCGTTGCACGCACGCTCATATAAAAGGGTTCTCTTATTTACATGGGAGAGAGAAAGAATTCGTACGTGCGCAAGTGCACAGACGAAGTACGACACGGCAAAGTGTCGCCGTCAGAGAGAAGAAGTCGGGTAGAAAGAGTGTGAAGGGAGTGCAGTCCGCGGCCGGCGTTTCATGCATTGCCCAGAGGAGAGAAGAAGGGGAGGCAGAGAAGAAAACAAAGTTAAGGAAGAGAGTGATTGTGCGGGGGGTGCGGGGGAGGATGGTAGAGGGCATCTCTAGCGCAGGTAGAACAGCTTGAGCGCCCAGTCGACGATCCCCGCCGGCTGCTCAGCGGGTGCGCCGTCTGCCGCGTTCTTGTCGATCTCCTCAAACGACTCCTCCGTCTCGAGGTCCACGCTATCCACAATCACAAGCGACGGCACCGCCTCTTCATCCCGGCGCTTGCGGTGATACGACGGGACCGGCGGCAGCGGGGGAGGGACGGGGATGGCGCGAGGCACAAGGGGGGTCACCGTCTCCGCCACGGCGACGACGCTCTCACTCTTGCGCGCCTCCTGCGACTCTTCTTCGGGATAGTCGATGTCGTCGATGATGGCGCCGCTTTCCGTGCGCTGCACGCAGTTGCCGAGACCGAGGGTCGAGTTGGCCTTGGCGAGGGCGAGCGCGGGGCAGCCCTTCTCCTTCGCCGACATGCGGCGCGTGCCGTCAAGGATGCCGGAGAACGCAATGGCAGGCGGGCACATGTCGACGTAGTCATCGCGAATGCGGCGGGGAGGGCGGGGGGACGCGGTCGTGCAGGCCGCGTGGCGGGTATGGGCGGGTGGCTGCGGCTGTCCAGACGCGCGGACGACGGTGACACGGCGCAGGTCGTCCTTGGCGTGACCCGTGCGCTCCTCCAGTGCGCGCTGCCTGCACGCGGGACGGACGCCAAGCAACGCAGTGAGTGCATGCATATCAATGTCAATTAACACATGCACCTGCACGTAACGACAACGACATGACAGTAAGGAAATGCACGTCCGGACATCCGCGCAACGATTAAACGCACCGGCGGAGGGACGCTTCCTGCATCTTCTGCTGCAACTCAGCGTGGAACGACCGCATCGCCTCGTGGGTCAGCTGCGGGCGCTGGTCGTTGTGCGGGCGCGCAGCGAGCTCTCGGCAGCGGCGAATGCGGGAGCCCTCCATCGCCTCACGCGCCTCCTCTGCCTTGGACAGCTCGTCCTCAAGCACCGAGATGCGGCTGAGAATGGCCTGAGGAAAAAAGAGAGACACAAGGCTCAAAGTCAGACCTCGACGTACACCTGTGTTGACTGTCCACACGCAAGGCATGTTACAGACGCCCACTGTGCTTTTGCACGCCACGGTTTTGTTACAGACGGAGGGAGGGCTCTAGCGATGGACGCACCTTGCGCTGCATGTCGCGGCGGCGCTCGACGTGCTCTCGGACCTTGCGCACTTCCTCCCTGCAGCGGTCGATCTTGGCGATGCGCCGCTTTTCGCGAAGCATGGACGCGTAGTTGAGCTCAAAGTCAAGCTTGCGCGCGCGCTCGCGGAACTCTTCCATTCGCATGCGCTCCTGCGGTGGAAAGGAGACGCGCGCGATGAGTACAATGGACAAAACAGTCACACATTGACGCATACACACACGCACGCAACGCGCACACACACATACACGCGCTTGTTGCATGTACCCACGTGCTGCTGGACGATGACGGCCCTCTCGCGCTGGCGCTCGACCTCAGCGAAGCGTTGACGGGCATACGACCGACGCACACTCGCCGCAAGGAGCTCACTGCGAGCGACAGCGACTCGGTTAGAACACAGCGAGGAACCAATTTTCAACCAAACACAGCGAATCGCCCGAGTTACCACCACGGAAGTTCGAAGTCTCGCTTTGTACTGTCACCCACCGGAGATGCATACGGCGGAGGCAGCGTTCGCGGCGCTCGCGGTCCATTTCCTCGACGCGGCTGCGCGAGAGGTCGGCGTTGTTGTGGCAACGGCGACGGCGTAGGATTTCCTGTGGGAGAGAGTAAGGCGTTCAGCGGGCTGAACGGGCGCAAGAACATGTATCTCCTGACACACACACACACACAAACACGCGGCACGCACGCACAACCCCCCACACACACGCACGCACACACACACACACACACAACCACACACGCACAGCACGCAGACGCACACACACACACACCTCACGGCGCTCGCGCGCGGCCTCCATGCGGGCCTCGATGTCGCCGACGCTGAACGACTGGCATTCCCTCTTGCGCGCGTGGCGCTCGAGGCGAATGGCCACGGCAGGCCACGACTCGCGCTGGTCGACGAGGTCGGAGATGTCCACTTCGAAGGCGCAGTTCATTCGGTTGACCTTCCGCGTCGCTGTAGCCATTTCCCTGTGCGTGTCCGTGTGATGGTGGCGGGTGTGCTGCGCGTCGGTGGGCGAGGGCGCGAGTGCGGGGGGTGCGGGAGGGGCGAGGGGAGCGGGGGGTAAGAGGCGGCGTTGAGGAAAAGCGCTCACAATGGAGGCCGCTACTTCGCGCAGCCGACTCATTTTTGCGCCTGTCGCTTTGGGCGTTCGCAGACGGAGAAAGGAGAGAGTGTCTGCCAAAGGGCGATCCTTTGGAATCGAGTGCGAAGATGGACTCACCGTCCGCCTATTTGAAGGTTCTCACTGTCGCTGGTGCAGACGAAGCGCATCCGTTGAAGACGTGCGCTGCAAACGCGCGGTGGGGAGCTGTTCCGTGAGCACAAGCTGCTGGCTGTGTGCGCCCGTCCCAGTGAGCGAGGCGTAGTCGGTGGGGCGATCGTGAGTGTTGCCGAGGGTTTCCAGCGGTGAGATGCCGGTTGGAGTCCTATCTCGCGTGCAGCAATTTTTGCAATGCGACGCCTGCGACCGAACAGCCAGAGAACTCTTTATGGGCATGTGGCTATCGCACACGTGTGTGCCGCAGCACTTTCCGCCGCGGTCGAAAGTGGCGCGCGAGGGCATGACGTGTGTGTCTATGCTGGTGTGCGTGTGCGTGTGTGAGAGGGGAGGAGTGCTGTCTCTGGAAACTGTGACGCGACAGCCTCACTCCCCGAAACCGGGGGAAATTCCGCTGGCTACCGGACAGCGTCCCCCATGCACGCACGGAGAGTGGAAAGGAGAGGCGCTCCACATGCCAGAGAGAGGCCGTGAGTATGCGTTAGGTATGGGACTGAGGTATGCAGGGAGAGAGGGAGTGCGTGCGAGGGAGAGAGAAGGGAGAGAGGGAGGAGAGGGCGCCGGAATGCGAACACGCGCGCGTCATCACTTTTTCACGCTCACATCAGCCAATGGGAGCGTCGGATGGAACAGCGCACAGCCAATCAGAGGCGTCCGATGCGACCAATCTACATGACGTCATGCCACTCCCCCCGTTTGCTGTGTGCTACGCGTGTGTGTGTGTGTGTGTGTGTGTGTGTGTGTGTGTGCCATCAAGTCTACTCGCGTGCTTTCTTGACGTGCGCCTGTTCCTGGTATCTCTCCTTTCCCCAGAATTTCGGAGCCATTTTTTGCCCCTTTTCTCACTGGTTGTTGCCTCCCTTCTCCTTTATCTCCAACCCGTCATTGTTACCGGTGTGGGTGCGTGTGGCTTATCTTTCATCTAAAGTGCCATCCCTTCGCTTTCCACGAAGCCGATTCACGCCGTTCACCGTGCCACTTTTTTTTTGTCAAAACAATGACCTCACGCACACAAACAAGCGTCACCCACTGCAAATAGATTCCGATTTGAGAAAGTCAAAAAGTGCGGAGGCGTGCTCAGTGGCGGAAGCGTCACTGCCGCTGTAAATAGACAATCGCCCCCACGGCTCGATTCCCCGTGAGTCATGGTGCACGCTCGCTGTCGCGCCCACGCACATTCCTCTGCGAGCCGCGACTTTGCTCTGTCTTCAGTACGAGAAGGGGAAAAAAAGATCATTTTTTTTTTTGCGTCTGTGCCACAGAGGTGACATTGCGGTGACAACTGGAAACAAGGGTGCTCACGAGAACACTCTAACAGAGGCAGTCGACTCAATTTTGGCCATGATTTAACTTCCATTGACACATCCCACCAAAAAGCCGACGCACACACGGTCGCACACGCGTCACCGCCACCAGCGGCCGAGCCCCCCCGCGCCCACACGCGCGAGTGCGGGCTCCGAGATGGTCTGAGGCTCGCGCTCCAAGCCGAGTTTTGCGTTCAGCGCCGCGTTTCGAATCGCGAAGAGGCGGTCGTACGCAATCTCCCACGGAAAGCGCGCGGGCAGAAAGCACTTGGACCGTCCCAGTTTGAGCTTTCGCACGTCCTCGCGCGCGGCCTCGATGGCGACGGCATCTCCGCTCCGTTCGGCGATTTGGAGGGCGGTCTCCGCAGCTTGGACAGCCACCTCGTGCTGCGCGGGTGAGAAGGGGTCAGTGAATAAGAGCCACGTAACAGGCGCGAGAGTGTAAATGAGACCCGAAAGACTGCAACTTGTGCGTAGCGCGAAAAACGAGAAGAACACGCGGCGCACGCGAGAGAACAAGGGACATTCATGTGATTCCACACTTGTGAGCGGGTCACAGCACATTCGAGCAGTCGCTGCCAGGGGCACTCACGGTCAAGAAAAAAAACACAAAAAATACTCACGCGCTTCCACTTCTGCATGACGCTCCGCACCGCGACGAGGTAGTACGCAGACGCCAACTGCCGCAACTCGAGCGCCGTCCGCATCCGCGACCGTCCCAGCGGCCCCTGCGTCGTCTGCGGCACGGCGCCACACACGCACTTCACCGCCTTCACGTGACCCTGTGTGCCGATGCCCTGCCCATGTCCGCCCATAAAAGGCAGAAAGTACAGCGACACCACCGCCGAATCAAACGCCCCTTCCCCACGGCCGCCCTGCGGAGCACGTGACGCATCCCGGTTGACCGCCGCCGAGGGACACCCCGGATCATGCGTTGGGAGAGGGGCACATTTGCCAAGCGCGCCCTGTGACGACACGGTGACGTCGTTTGCCTCGTCGCACGGGGCGTAGAGAAAGCGCACCTCGTACTTGTGACGAATGACCTCGAGCTGCTCCACGCGCGCGTTGTAGTCGCCGCCGTCGGCGTCGGTGTCTGTCGCGCCCATCACGGCACGGACGTCGTCAAAGTACGCCTTCATTTCGGCCTTGGCGTATTCGAGGAGGGGCTTGTTGTCGAGGACGCCTTCGAGGATGAGAAGGGGGTCCTCGCGTGGCTCGATTGCTGTCTCCGCGGGGGCACGGATAGCACTCTCGACGGCGTCGTGAAGCATGCCGAGTATGGACCTCGAATGGTACATCTTGTGAGCAGCGCCCACCTGCGAAGCGACGCATGCGAACAGAGATGAGCCTCCACGTGCATGCGATTGACTACAGGCGACGCAGCTCTATTGAACGCGAACACCGTTTGCCCAAGACAAGATGAGCGTACACGTGCATGCAATTGACAACAGGCGACGCAGCTCTATGGAACGCGAACACCGTTTGCCCAAGAGTCAAGAGCATCGATTGCACAACGGACAACTGTGCATTAGTCACAGCGAAGCAGAGACTGACCTCGATGATACGCCGCTCCGTCTTGCTCTTCGCCACACGGGTATTACTCTCGAACATGTGATGCGGGCGGCCTGGGTATTGGCACAGTCAGCGACTGAGACACGTTTATGTTTACACACTCTCACATTGCCACACACGCGCAATCGCATCCGCACACTCGACCACGGACAGCCACAGCACTCTCCCACACCCACAAACAAAGGGAATCGAAGACCGGTTGATATGGACACACATACGCACATCCGTGCACACACATACACCCACCCACCCACACCCACCCACCCACACACGAACGTGTACCTATTCACACACACACTTCTTCACACACTAGCGGCGACATCGCGACACATACGCGGCCACACACGCGTCCCACACTCACCAATCCCGTTGAGCATCCCCTTGATGTGGTCCGGAATCGACGCCCTCACGCCCGTTTTGGCCGAGTCGACTGCGACGAAGAAGAGTTCCGCGAGTTCCTTCGCGGGTTCCGCCTTCACACCGCCCTTTCCATTGTGCAGGAAGTAGTCCGACAGCGCCAAATGCGCCTTTCCAATCACTCCGACGCTGTTGTCGGCGACGCTCTCCACAAAGTTGCGCACGAGAAGGGGGACGATGTCGGCACCGCTCGCAATGTTGTTCACGGCCTGCTGCGAAGGGCCGTCCGCCGGCTTCTCGACAGTGATGTGGTTCACAATATCCTCGTCCCAACACACGCAGAACGTGTCGCCGTCCAAGTCGCCGCCGCCCATTTCATCGGCGTGCGGGCGTTTGCCCTTGACGGGGAACACAATGCAGTTGTGCAGGTGGGAGAGGCGCGGACAGCGGACGGCCTCGAGCACGCGCACGTCTGTCAGTTGGTAAGAGTGAAGTGAGAACGAAGTGCGCACGTGAGCGAGTCAAGAAAAAGAGCGAAGTGCGCACGTGAGTGAGTCAAGTGAGTTGAGGTAGAGAAGTGCGCTGTGAGTGAGTGAGGTCGAGCGAGAGGTCGCCCGGCAAAACTGCTTCCGTACCTCCGGGGTGGACGCACGGGTTGCGCATGACGGCGACATTTCCGACGATCACAGACTCAAACTGAACAAAGCACTGCGACCAGAGAGGGGCGAAGTGGGAGGGGTGAGGGTCAGGGAAATGGAACCACGGAGAGACCTTAGGTCACATGCCACGGACTCATAACGACAGATACTTTAGGCAGATGGCCTCGTACGACTAAGTTTGCGCAATCCCGAGGATATTCACACGAGTCAAAGTGGAACACCGGGGCCGCCTAACAATGGGTGTCTGCACACCTGTCCGGACTCGAGCGTCCCGGTGAAGTCGCAGACGCCGAGGACGTTCCGCGCCTTTCCAATCGGAAAGCGAATGTGGCGCATGGAGGCAATCTCGTGCTCAGCGTTCTGCCGCAGGAAGTACTGCACGCCCTGCGCAGTGACGGAGGTGGGGGCCGCGGTCAGATGGGATGGACCCCCTCCCCCTCCCCCCCC
>CALSCQ010001577.1:0-33219 GCA_943704525.1 Pigoraptor vietnamica | reverse complement strand
GGGGGGGGTGTTCACAGCGCTTCTCTGTTCTAGTGTGCCTCGGTGTGGACGGGTGCGATGAATGCAAGGACGGAAGCATGCGCACACAGCCACAGAAAGCATGCGCAATCCGTACATACAGACATAGCACGTGCACGCATACACTCGTCCACTGTGTTTCACGTCAATGCCCTTGTGTTTGTGCCACCACACTGCTCACACGCGCTCGCCTGTCGACGCAGGAGCGCCGGCTGCAGCTGAAGGGCAAGTGCGTCACGGACCCGGCGTTTGAGGACGCCAACAATGCCCACGAGCGCGCACTCGTCTTTATGCACAAGGTATGCGCGAGGTTGCCTTCTTTGTCGTCCACTGTCTTCCTAGTTCCTTTTTTGCTCTCCGCCGGTCACTCAATCGCCATTTTTGAAGTCCGCTGATACCACTTCGCTTACACTGTGCGCACGCACGCCTTTTTGTACGCAGATGCCCCGCATCTGGATGGACTACTGCCAGTTTATCGTGCGTCAGCAGTACGTCACGCGCGCGCGGCAACTCTTTGACCGAGCGCTGCGATCGCTCCCGATCACGCAGCACCACCGCATATGGCCGCTGTACCTCAAATTCGTGCGCATGCACAACGTCCCGGAGACGGCCGTGCGCGTGTATCGCCGCTATGTGAAGCTGGACCCGAGCGACGTTGAGCAGTTTATCGACTATCTCATCGAGGCTGATAGGCTGGACGAGGCCGCCGTGCGACTCGCCGCGATTGTCAACAGGGACGACTTTGCGTCCAAGAAGGGTGCGTTGTGTGTGTGTGTGTGTGTGCGTGTGTGTGCGTGTGTGTGCGTGTGTGTGTGTGTGTGTGTGTGTGTGTGTGCGTGTGTGTGTGTGTGTTGTGTGTGTGTGTGTGTGTGTGCGTGTGTGTGTGTGTGCGTGTGTGTGTGCGTGTGTATCGGTAATTGCGAGCCGTTGGACTGAACTCAATGTGCAAGTCGACCCATTGGGTAGCTATAGGGGAATGGAGTGGGTTGCCAGCGATTTTTGCGCTTTATATTGTTCATTTCGGACGCCCTCTCATGTTCTCAATCACTGACGCGGTCTGCAGAGAAAACGAAGCACGAGCTGTGGGTGAGCCTCTGTGAGCTCATCTCGAAGCACCCGGACAAAGTCACCAGCCTCAACAGCGACGCGATCATCCGGGGCGGGCTTCGGCGCTTCACGGACATGGTCGGCCAGCTGTGGACGTCGCTCGCAGACCTCTACGTGCGACGCGGGCTCTTTGAAAAGGCGCGCGACGTGTACGAAGAGGCCGTGTCGACGGTGCTCACCGTGCGCGACTTCAGCCAGGTCTTTGACGCCTACGCGCAGTTTGAGGAGTCGATCATCCAGGCCAAGATGCAGGAGGAGAGCGACGGTGGGTGCGCGTGCGTGTGTGCGTGTGACAAGGAATATGGGCTGTTTTTTGCCTCACGCATTAGCGAGAGTTGCGAGTGCCCGACCACTCACGTCAGCCCCTTCGACCACCTACAGACCCCGAAGCCGAGCTGGACCTTGAGCTTCGCATGGCGCGCTTTGAGGCGCTGATGGACCGGCGTCCCCTCCTTCTCAGCTCCGTGCTGCTCCGCCAGAACCCCCACAACGTCCCCGAGTGGCTCAAGCGCGCCGAGCTGTACAAGAACGCCCCGGAGAAGGCGAGGATTGGCGTGACATGCTCGTTTGCGCTTCGCCTGTGCAACTCTCAGGTCGCCGCGGGCATGTGTGTGCCATGCTAACCCATTGCGGCTGTTCGCAGGTCGTCCTCACGTACACGGAGGCGGTGCAGACGGTGGATCCGATGAAGGCGACGGGCAAAGTGCAGGACTTGTGGGTCGCCTTTGCCAAGTTTTACGAGGAGAACGGGCAGCTCCGCGAGGCCCGCATGGTGTTTGACCGCGCCACAAAGTCGGCGTTTAGGAACGTCGACGACCTCGCGCACGTGTGGTGCGAGTACGCCGAGATGGAGTTGCGTCACGGGTGAGTGAGCGAGAGTGTGCGAGTGAGCGCGCGTGTGTGTGTGCTGTCACAAATGCTAAGACACACTTCATGGCATTGCCCAACTTTTTCTCTGCCAACAGCGACTTTGAGCGGGCTCTCAAGCTGATGCAGGACGCTACGCACATCCCCGGCGGTTCGAAGATCAACGTGCACGACCAGGTGCGGCTTGCCCCTTCTGCCGAGTGGGCGGCACTCCTGTTCCCGCGCGTAATGGCCGTCACTTGCTGCTGTTGTGTATAACCTTCCCTCGGCATTGTTGTGCTGACTCTGCTGTTCGATTGTCTCACCGCAGACGCAGAGCGTGCAGCGTCGCCTCCACAAATCGCTCAAGCTGTGGTCGTTCTACGTCGATTTGGAGGAGAGCGTCGGGACGTTCGAGGGCACCAAGGCGGTGTACAGCCGCATTCTGGATCTGCGCATTGCAAGCCCACAGACGATCATGAACTATGCCCTCTTCCTCGAGGAGCACAAGTACTTTGAGGAGGCCTTCAAGGTGAGATGCGCACATGTGTGTGTGTGCGCGTGTGCGTGCTTGCGATGCTGTGCGTGTGTGCGTGTGTTTGTGTGTGTGTGTGTGTGTGTGTGTGTGTGTGTGTGTGTGTGTGTGTGTGTGTGTGTGTGTGTGTGCCTGTGTGTGCCTGTGTGTGCCTGTGTGTGCCTGTGTATGCGTGAGTCGTGAGTGTGTATGCGTGAGTCGTGAGTGTGTGTATGCGTGTGCTTGGTTGTCTGCTCACCGGTTGTGTCCGCAGGTGTACGAGCGCGGTGTCTCTCTCTTCAAGTGGCCCGTCGTATTCGACATTTGGAATGCATATTTGTCTAAGTTCATCGAGCGATATGTGAGTAACCCATCTCTTCTTCGCACTCGCTCACTTACGCGCTACTCAGGCGCACACACACACACACACACACACACACACACACACACACACACACACACACACACACACACACACACACACACACACACACACACACACACACACACACACACATGGACGCATGCACGCACTTGAACTGTGTGTTGAATGCCGTACCTTTCATGTCACACAGGGTGGTAAGAAGCTCGAGCGTGCTCGCGACCTCTTCGAGCAAGCGCTGGAGGGGTGCCCTGCGAAGTACGCGCGCACTCTGTACTTGCTCTATGCCAGGCTGGAGGAGGAGCACGGGCTTGCACGGCACGCAATGGCCGTCCTCGACCGCGCGACCAAGGCCGTGCTTCCGGAAGAGCGATTCGAGGTGCGTACGTGTGTGCGTGTGTGCGGTGTGCGAGCGCGCGTGCGTGCATGCGTAGTGTGCACTTGTGTGCGACATGTCCTTCATTTGTTGACTTGGCGGCCCGTGTAGATTTTCAACGTGTACATTCGGCGCGCCTCGGAAATCTTCGGCGTCACACACACGCGGCCCATCTACGAGCGCGCCATTGAGGTCAGTCCCGTTGCATCTACTCCTCACTCTGGTCTCTGTGGTGTCTCGTCCTGCCGTTGATTCTACAGCGCCAGCACTCTTGTGTGTGCTGTATCTCGGCGCTCTTGTGACCATCCCACCGCCGTCGTCTCATCCTTTTGGCCGCTTTTCACTCTGTCGTTTGCGCAGGTCTTGCCCGACCGCGAGGCACTCCAGATGTGCATGCGCTACGCCGAACTCGAGCGAAAGCTCGGCGAAATCGACCGTGCGCGCGGCATCTTTGCGCACGGCGCTCAGCTTGCGGACCCGAGGGTGCGTTTGAGTGGCGGAGTGTGCCGCAAGGGTTCTTGTCGTTGTCTGTGCGTCTCCGACGCTTCCTCTCGCTTGCGTGTGTCAGAGTCGATGGGCTCACTCCTATGCCTGTTTACTGAACTGAAGTCGCGTGTGTCCCTGGTCGCATTCATCTCTGACGCTTCCTGTCTCTTGTCGCGCAGGTCGAGTCGCACTTTTGGAAGACTTGGCAGGACTTTGAGGTCCGCCACGGCAACGAAGAGACGTTTCGCGAGCTGCTTCGCATCAAGCGCGCGGTGCAGGCGCAGGCCAACACCACCGTCAACGTCATGGCCGCGTCCAACTTCACGCCGGCGACGTCGTCCGCGCCGTCCGGTGTCGCCGCACTACAGGCAGCGCAGCAGGCGGCGAATCCGATGGCGCGACTGGAGCAGGAGGCGCAGGGGCAGCAGGACGCCAAGGCCATGCTGTTTGTGCGCGCGGCGCCCAAGGGGTTCGACGAGTCGGGCGGACAGGCGCAGAACCCCGACGAGATCTCACTTGCAATGGACGAGAGCGAGGAGGACGAAGGGGAGGACGAAGGCGCCGAGGATGCCGGGTCGCGCAGTGGGTGTCGCGTGGCTGTGCGATTTTGCTCAACTGCTGTGTTTGGGCTCTACTGTCGAATTTGCTCTCTGTGTCATATGCGGCTCTCTCTGCGCCGTATCTGACAATCCCTTTGCCCACTCTCGCAGTGCAAATCGAAGAGCAGACCGTTCCGAGCGCCGTGTTTGGCGGTCTCAAGCGCGACTGATGCCCCCAATGAAATGTGAATCAGCCGCATACGGCCACAAGAAAGCGCCACTATTGCGAGCCCAGTGCCCACCCCAATTAACTGCATGCACGCACTCGTTCCGACATTGCCCTCGTGCCATCGACAGAGAGGCCTACACCCACACCCCCCGCGCAACCGCGCAAGCACCAGCGCACCAGCGCACCAGCGCAGCCATCACCACAATGGGACAATGCATGCACGCCGCAGTTACTCTTGTCTGCCCCTTTAGAGAACAACGAGGCGCACGCGGCAAGGGACCGCACCCCCTTAGATGAGCTGGGGGTCAAACTCGATGGGAACCACAAACTCGGGCTTGTTATCCTTCGTCGACACGTGGTGGCCGGGGCGAGGGAGACCGACAATCGGCCGCTTCGTCGAGATCTTGACGCCCTTCGCCTTCGCCTCGCGCTTCTTCGCCTCGTTCTCCTTCACGCGGCGGAGGAAGTCGTCGCGGCACGTCGAGTGCTTCACGTGCTCGGTGCGGACGTTGATGCGCTTCTTAATGATGCGGTTGCCGACGCGCTTGTTGAGCTCGACACCGACGGCGCGGGGCGTCACGTTGTAGACGACGCCCGTGCGGCCGTGGTAGAACTTGTGCGGCATGCCGCGCTGGACGGCGCCGTTGCCCTTGATGTCGACAATGTCGCCGACGCGGTACACCTTGAGGTACGTCGAAAGGTGCTCCGGGCCGTGCTTGCCGAAGCGGCGCGCGAACATGTAGCGCGTGCCCGAGCGGTAACCGTGCGAGTTCGTCATTTTCTGTGGGCCACAGGGGGTGTGTGCGAAGAAGGGTCGGAGAGGAGGAGGGAGGAGGAGAGGGGGAATGAGAAACAAAAGCCCACAAAAAAACTACCAAGGATTTCCAGAGATGGAAAGATTCAAATTAGAAATGCACAGAGATGGGCACATAAAAATGCGTCTCGTGCGCAAGAGACCTTGCGCGTGCGCGCGTGCGTGCGTGCAAGCGTTGCAACAACCAATGCATTCGCATACACACGACGAACACACCACGAAAATAACCATTCACACGTTCGTGTAACTGAAATCTCGATGCATAAGAAGCCGACACACACACTCGCAATGGGGCGATAGAACAACCCGCAGCCTAAACGTCCCAGAGCAACCGAAGACCACTACACTCTCGCGAATCTCTCAAGTGCGCAGAAGGCTTCCACACTCTACGTCCACCGCCAACACAATTGCGAAGGGATCCGAGCGCCCGCGGCACTAACCTCAAAGGTCCCAGTGGACAGACCAAAGAATATAGAAAAGAGGGCGAACTTGAAGCGCAGGAGAGCGCAAGATGAAACACACGGCGAGAGAGAGAGAGAGAGAGCAAGTCGCGTGGCCGTCAGTCTCAATCAGGCAAATAAATTTCAAAAGGGTGCCCACTATGAAATTTAGTACCGTAATAAATAATTTGGCGTTCCCATACACTCCCATACAGTCCACGGACCCGCATGGCGTGCCCAGAGTAACACGGAGTAACTCAGAGTAAATCTTACCACCCCGGAAGTGGGTACCGAACACCTTCACATAAGGGTCCGCCCTCCTTGTAAGGACCCACCGGTGCTCCACCGCCGAAAAGTGGAACCCACTATTCAAGTTATTAATGTTGTTCTACGCACAGACGACGTGATGCGACATCCATTTCCCTTCATTCGCGTGGCTTGAGTTGTCGCGATGGCGGCGTCGACGCCCACGGCGGGTCCGTCGGCGCGTGCCAGCGCAAGCCGCAACGACTGGGTGCGTCTGAACGTTGGGGGGACGCTCTTCTCCACCACTCGCACGACCATCTGTCGCGACCCGGCGTCGTTTCTCGCGCGGTTGTGCGCGGAAGATCAGGGCTTGGGTGCCGCAAAGGTGTGTGCTGTTGTCTCGATTGCGTAGGGCGCCGGCGTTCCCGTTTTGCGGTCAGACTGCATTCGCGTTTGTATATATAACCATTTTTCACGAGCACGCCTTCATACTTACGTGCGTTGGGTCTCCCTCTGTCTGCAGGACGAAAGCGGCGCGTATTTGATTGACCGCGACCCCCGCTACTTTGGGCCGGTGCTCAACTATCTGCGCCACGGCAAAATAATCATAGACAAGGACCTCTGCGAGGAAGGCGTGCTGGAAGAGGCCGAGTTTTACGGCATAGAGGCACTCGCGGCCCAGCTGCGACAGCGACAGGCGAAGGCGGCGGCCGGGCAAACCGCCATGCGGCACGTGTACCGCGTTTTTGAATCGAACGAGAAGGAGCTGACGGAGATGATGTCGACCATGTCGGATGGGTGGCGCTTTGAGCAGCTCGTGTCGATCCCCGCGCCGTACGCACAGGACGAGCACGACGTCAACCAGTTTATTGTAGTGGTGTCTAAGGACGTGCCCGACATTTTCTCTAATCCATAGGCGACTGTCTTCGTGTTCCGGGTTGCATGTATTTGTGTGTGCGTCCAACGTGCGTCGTGTAGCGAGCGTGGTTTGCGTGGCGTGCGTGCAGCATAAGTGGGGAGCGGTGCAGCGTTCACACCCTTTGGTGGCTGTGGCGCACATGCCCTCGAATAGACGTCACATGGGCCGATTGCCCGCAAGTGGCCTCGTCAGGACTGATTCCGAGTTCCTATCGGTCGCTACTTCTGGCGAAGCGTGTCTCGAGTGATCCAGGCATGTCGGCCAGTACCGAACACTGAGTCGGAGGCGGAGGAGTAATTGTGCGCTGCGCCATTTTGGTCCAAGGCACTCCGCGTAACAACAGTGACTGCCGGACGCTGCAATTCACAACGTTTACCTGAACGCCGAAACACTGCGCGCTAAATGCGGCTGCTCCCAAAGTCACGTGCCGTGCGAAACAGGCTAAATTGGGGGCACCTAAAGTGCCCTTGCCCATATATGGCGCGCATTGTTCCGCGGCGTGTGTGCCCCCTCCCCTCAACCGCGAGCGATCGCTCAGCTATTAAGTGCAACATGCATGAACATCTCACCGCGATGCAGCGTTCAGTGAAGTGTTTCTGAGGTCTCTTTTGACGGAATAGGGTGCGCCTGGTGCCCATCTCATGATGCAGGCGCGCTTTGCGGTGCTTGCCGCCGCAGTCCTCCTTCTCTGTGAGTGAGGGACGTCCTACGTCTCGTTTTGGCTCCTGTCGCAGTCGTCTGAATCCCCGCGTAATCTCGTGTTTGGTTGGCGCGTGCTGTCGAAAGGACATCATGAAGTCAAATCGATCGAGTTGTCTTGCTCTGCGACCCCTCTAACCACCTCACATTTTATCCCTCAGTCGCGCGAGGCGTCCACTCGGCCGACAGCGCCTGCACGGCCACGTGCCCCTCTGCGACCCCTCCGAATGGCTGCTCAACCGTCGCCTCCACTGCGACCGACAGCAGTGCTGACCTCACTGTGACGTCATGCCTCATCTTTGGCACCGGCACGTACATCTACCGCTTTGTCAATGTCCTCGACGGCGGCGTCGTGTGGTTCTCGGACGATGGCGGCGCCATTGACTTCAAGGTCAGCTCGATGCTGGTTGAGCAGGGCGGGCGAGTGGTGGCCGGGCAGTGGTGCAAGCCGTTTGGCTGCAGCGGCGGCAAGCTTAACATGTGGCTGTGGGGCGACGACCCGACGAAGCAAGGGACAGTCGACGGCACTGCGCAGGCGATCCCGTGCAAATCGCCCGGCGGCTGCTTCCCGATGGGCGCCGCGCTGGCCAAGTACTGCTGCGACCAGTCAACCACAACGCCGTGCGCAGGGCCCAAGCTGTGCAACGTGACGGACAGGAACATGGCGTTCGAGGGCTACGGTCCTCTGCCTTCCGACGGGACGCCGTTCGGGTACAAGGTGCTTGCGGTTGCGTACGGCGGCAGCCTTGAGCTGTTTGGGCGCAAGGGCGTGCGGCCGTCGGATTATGCTGCCCCGGATGCGCGGCCCAGGGAGTGCGCGGTGCCGGCCGACCAGTTCTCATCCGACTCGTGGGCGCAGCTGTCTGGACAGAGCTGGACGCGGCTCGGGCGGACGGCGCGCGCGGGTGACACGTCGCTCGTGCTGGACCGCCCCGTGTCGTGGAAGAAGGGGGACATTGTGGTTGTGTCGACCACGGATTGGTATGCGTCGCACTCGGAGACGGCGGTGCTTGCGGCGGACGCCGGCGACTCGAACACCGTGACGCTCGAGAAGCCGCTCGCGTATACGCACTTTGGCGACCTCGTGCCGATCGACGCGAAGCTCGCGGCGCAGTCGCAGAACCCGAACAAGGACGTGGACACGCGCGCGGCGGTGGGCCTTCTCACGCGCAGCATCACTGTCGCCTCGCTTGGCGCGACGCCGACGGACAGCTTCCCCGCGCCGGAGACGTGCACGGCGACGTCGCCTGCGAACCCGCTGTGCTACTTTGGCGGACACACGATCGTGCGGCAGGGCTTTGCGCGGTACCACGTGCAGGGCGTCGAGTTTCGCCAGCTGGGACAGGGCGGTCGCATGGCGCACTATCCGGTACATTTCCACCTCTGCAAGTCGACGGCGTACACGCGCGCGTTTGTCGTCGACTCGTCGTCGTGGGATTCGATGACGCGCTTCTACACGATCCACGCGTCGCACAACGTCGCCCTCGAGCGCAACGTCGGTTACCTCTCCGTTGGCCACGGGTACTATCTCGAGGACGCGAGCGAGATCAACAACCAGCTCTGCCATAACCTCGGCGTGTCCCTCCGCGCGCCCCTCCTGCCTTACCTCAAGGCGCAGACGCCGACAAGCCCCACGGCGCGCATGATCCCGGGCATTCTACCGTGCATCAAGGACCGCGACCCCGGCGTGGTCATCCAGGTGCGTTCCCCGGTCTTATCGTGTGTGTGCAGGCGAGTTTGTGTGTGTGTGTGTGTGTGTGTGTGTGTGTGTGTGTGTGTGTGTGTGTGTGTGTGTGTGTGTGTGTGTGTGTGTGTGTGTGTGTGTGTGTGCGCGCGCCGTCGTGTTCTGTAGGGAGGTGTGCGTGTGGCCGATGTCGTGCGCAAAACGGCGTGCTTGCGGCTTTACGTCCTGCGCAAGTACGTGTCTCTGATCTTACTGTGCCTCCCTCGTGACCTTCGCGTGCCAGGGATCGGACGACGTTCAGCCGACCGGGTTCTGGATGATGAACATGCACAACGACAGTGGGTGAACGGCCACGCGCGCAATTGCGGGAATCGCTGTTTCTGCGGGACTCTTGCTTCTAACCCCCTTCTTCGCTCACAACTTCCCTAAAGTGGATATACAGCCGTTTTAGGTTTATGTTAATCGGACAACTTCCCTAAAGTGGATATACAGCCGTTTTAGGTTTATGTTAATCGGACCACTCACTCTGCTCTCTTCCCTCTCGTCCGCGTACGCAGTCGTCGGCAACATGATTGCGGGCGTGATGGGGTTCGGCTCGTGCTTCTGGATGCTGGGTTCGCAGCTGAGCAGCGATAGCACGATGCTACTGTGGACGACCAAGTCGGGCACTGCGGAGGACTACGCCGGGTGGCACTCGGTCGCCGGCCGCCTCAGCCCCACGAAGCGATTCCGCGGAAACTCGTGCTCGACGTCGTACCTGGGCCTGCAGGTACGCGTGCGCGCAGTGTACTGATCAGTGTGCTTGTGCGCACTGATGTCATTGCCGCCCTGCACACATTACGAAAAACACACATTACGAAAAGCAACTGGCCATTTCCCCTCCCCTTTCCTAATTGTGGCACGACTGAATGATCTGACATGCACGTCTCTGTGTCCGCAGACGTCCATGGACATCTTCCCGAAGTCCATCAACGACCTCGGCCTCCCCGGCGGCCGCAGCGACATGATTGTGCCTCACCCGTACACCGTCGCCAACGACAAGCTCCCCTCGATCACCGAGAACTTCCAGGCGACGAAGGTCGCCAACGACTCGATCTACTACATCAACCCGGCGGTCACTTGCGTCAAGGCGAGCCTGCTGCGCATTCCCTCGTTCCCGGGGTCGGACGACCACTACCGCAACCACCTTCTATGCAGCGCCGCGCTCATCGACCGCTTCCGCACGTCGTTCAACTGGGCAGAGGTCAACTTTGGCTCCGTGTGGCTGCGCGGCTACTGGTTTGTGTTCTCGAACGGCGTCATCACGGACCAGCTCACCGGCGGCCTCGGCTTTGTGAGCGGCGGGTCGTGGCTGGACGCGCCGCCGGGCTTCTGGATGCTCTCGCAGGCGTCGATCTTTGTTGGGACAATGCAGCGCGACAACCCACACGCCAACTTCACAGGCCCTGCGTTTGACGAGTCGCTGTGCCGCGGGACCGCGTGTCCCATCCCTGCCGAGGGTGTGGGCCTCCTCCCTGTCGGTCTGAACCCCGCGCGTTACATCAGTATTTACGACGGCCCTTTCTTTGGCGATCAGAGCATTTTTATGGGGATTTCGAACTTTTCGTGCGACGCGAGCAAGGGCAGCAAGGAGTGCGGCGTGTACCGCGTCACAAACCAGCCGCAGGACGCCCCGCAAGGCCCCGGGACGACGTCGAAGCGCATGGTGGTGTCCAACGCGGCCATCGGATGGAAGCAGGTCTGTGTGTGTGTGTGTGTGTGTGTGTGTGTGTGTGTGTGTCTGTGTCTGTGTGCATGTGTGTGTGCATGTGTGTGTGCATGTGTGTGTGTGTGTGTGTGTTGTGTGTGTGTGTGTGTGTGTGTGTGTGTGTGTGTGTGTGTGTGTGTGTGTGTGTGCATGTCTTGGTACGTGGTCCCTCCTTCTAATCCAATGGAACTGTCGCAACGCAGCCCAACGGCTTCTATTACCCGCCGGCCTTCGCCTTCCGTCGCTCCGCCTTCGACAAGAACACGCTGCGCCATACGGTCGTCGATATCAAGCAGCCGTACCTGCTCTCGGGTCCCACACAGGAGCCGACCGTGTCCGGACAGAGCCTCTTCCAGTCCGTCCGCTCGATCGACGCCTCGACCCTCCTTATCGACGAGGACGGCACGCTCACGGGCGTCGTCTCGAAGCGCTGGAACCGCACGACGTCGCTCTCGAGCAACACGTTCTTCGACTCCCCACCGCAAGTGACCGAGTGCCGCGCATTTGGTGTGCAGACGTCGCCGTTTGACGCGCTGACGACGGTGGTGGTGGCCGCGCAACCCGCCGATCCCGCGCCGAATTTTAAGGTCAGTCTCGCGTGGGGAATGATCGACCCGAACGGCAACTCGCTCGACCCCGGCAACTTCTACTCGAAATACGTCTACGTGGTGAGTCTCCGCGCCGTCGTGCCCGTGGATTAATGTGTCGCTATCGAGATCCCTGAGCGCAGGATGTTATCGGGACTCACTTGTTGTTTATTGTTTATTGCATCAGGGCGTTCTAACCGAATTCTCGCCTTTTGCGCAGCCCATCTACCGCCAGCTGCTCACCCCTTCGGACACGAAGTGCACCTCGGACCTCTGCGCCTCGGTCGATCCCAAGAGCAACATGTTCTCGTGCACGCACGCGTCGATGATGGCCGGCTCCCTGCTCTGGTCGGCGCCGTACCTCACGCTGAGCGGCATGACCTACTACATCGACACGAATCCGCAGCCCCTCTCCGGCCTCTGCGCCAATTTCCAGAACAACTTCCGCGAGGCGACGCTCTTCACCGGCGGCAAGTCGTACGTTATCTACAATCTCTATCCCCAGCGCACGAGCTCGGTGACTTACCAGGTCTACGTCGGCCCCAACTTCGACATTGGGACGATGGGCGCGTGGGGCCGCGTGTACCCGCAGTACTACTTCGGCAACAACCTCAAAGAACAGGCGATCGTCCGCCTTCCCTCGACCTTCCCGGGCGTCGCAAGCTACAGCAACGGCATCCTCACCGTCACGCTTGACCACTCGCTCGTCGCTCACGACTTTGACTTTGCCGCGGTCGAGCCCTTCACGCAGTGCCTTCCGCGCGACGTGTGCACCCCCAACCAGGACAACTCGGGCTGCGTCGTTTCCCCGTCTGTCACTGATCCGCAGCTGCGCGCCACTCTCAAGGATGTCTGCGAGGTGTGGGCGACCCGCGCCGGCGGCGACGCGAAGGTGGGCACGACGCTGGCGGACTGTCCCAAGGGCGGATGTCTTGCATACATCTTCACGCTGCCGGTCGGCTTCTCGCCCAAGCCGTACCAGACGGTGGGACTGCCGCTGACCCGCCAGTTCACGTGCGACGGCCAGTGGGGCAATCCGCTCGTGCGGTCGGTGCTGCCCACGGAGAACGACTGCCCCGCGACGAACGCGTCGTACTGCGCGCTGACCTTCCGCGACGCCGACGGCGACGGCTTCGGGGACCGCACGCAGCCCCTGCGCTCGTTTGAGCCGACGGCGGGCTATGTGACCAACTCGGACGATTGCGACGACGCTCACGCGCAGATCCATCCCGGCGCTCCCGAGAAGTGCAACGGGCTCGACAACAACTGTGACGGCGCAATTGACGGCGGCGCCGTGTGCACGGCGGTCGTCCCTGGTCCGCTTCCGCCCGTCCCCCCGCCGGCGTCGAGTGGAGCGCCCACGCCGACTCCGATCTACGGCAACAACTCGCCCCTCAACGGGAAGTCGTCGTCCGACACGGTCTCCACGGGAGGCATAATTGGCATTGCGATTGGGTGCTTTGTGGGTGGCGTCCTGTTGACCGGCGGAGTGGCGTACGCGGTCGCGTCGAAGAAGGCGGCGGCCGCTGGGAAGGGCACGCGCGACGCAGTGCAGATGGAGAACATGTCTTCGGGCAATGCGCGCGACTCGCTCAAGCCCGTGCCGCTGAGTGTGTGAGGGATCGTTTCCCGCTGGTTGGGGCGAAAACGACCTCGGCATAAAGTTTGGAAAAAATGCGTCCCATTGTTTTTGTTTCCTTCCGTTCGGTTCCTTTTTTCTTTTCGCGTACAACGTTACCGTTACCATAATTCTCCTCGACCCAACGATGAAGCGCATGCATTACTAACAATCGACGAGGTCTGTCTAGGAGAGATTGATCAAGTCAGGCAATACTGAAACTTCTTTTTTTTTCCCTTTCGTTTTTGTATTTTGCCCTATTAAAAACCATACCTTTTTTCAGTGAACTTTATCCTCGCAACTCTATATTACTCGGCAGTTAATTGAAAATAATGTCAGTCTTATTCGAGGAGCGCGAACTGAAGGCGTTCTGCGACGCATGGGTTCGCAAAGCCCAGTCTCTACAGCCGTGATCCCATTACACGCAAGGGTAAAAGTCTCCAGCATTGCATCCCACGCTTGTGTATTCGACAGTTCGAAGACGTCGTGTCTTTTAGCCGCGATGGAGTGAACGAGCGAACGAGCCAACGCATGCCAACTGAAGGCAAGGCGATGCGCAGCCGACAATCGGACATCGGACATACATGGATTGCCTCCGGGAACAAAATCCCCTCAAAATAGTACATCATGGACCAGTGCCCAGCGGGGACGAAAACGCCCGACCGGACGGAGTGCCTGGCCGCTCCGCACGCACCATGACACTCTGACCCAGTTGCACACACGCGCAATTTAATAAGCACGTGCAGCGCGATTACATAACTTTCCCCGCACCCGACGCCTGCGAGCGGTCGTTCGTCTTGGTCTTCTTGAGCTTCGCGCCCTTGTGGATGTCGCCCAACAGCGCACCGCGCCCCTTCGTCGGCGGTGGCGGCCCGGCGCCCCCCACGCCAGCCATCGGTGGCGGCGGTGCCATTGGGGGCGGCGGCGGCGGACCTCCCATCGGCGGGGGAGGCGGCGGCCCACCGCTGCTGCCCGTCGAATTCGAGCGCGCCACAGTCAGGCTCGGGGCGGGTTTTGTGGGCGTCGGGGGTCCGCCGGACGCGCGAGACGCCGACGCAGCCGCGGGAATGGGCGGCGGCGCGCTGGGCTTGCCCATCACGCTGACGCTCATCGACCGGTCACGTGGCGCAGGCGGCGGAGGGCCAAGTGACGGTCCGGACGACGACATGAGCGAGGCACCAGCCGACGACGAGAGGTCCATGCGCGACGTTTCCGGCCCCGGCGCCGACTGCTGGCGCATCACAGCCGCGGGCATCGACGACCGCCGTGCCGCGGCCCTGTCAGCGGGCGCACTCAAACCCCCACCACCTCCGCCACCGCCGCCGTTCAGCAGCTGCTCGCTCTCTTCGGGGAGTTCGTCGGGCGCCGCGGCGTTGTCGAGCGACGTCTGCAGCGCGTGCTGAAGCTCCGACGAAGCCTCGCCGTGCATCGCAACCGCCTCGCGGAGGTACGGCTCCAAGCCCGCCACGACCGCGCAGTAACGCTTGCGCTCCTTGATGAGAAAGTGCTTTGCCGTGTCGCGCTGAAAGTCCTCGAGCTTCCGCGTCGACTCGGACATCTTCTCGCGCGCGGCCTCGAGGGCCTGGTCGGCGCCCTTCTTGCCCTTCTGCGCCGCCTTCTCCACCTTGATCGTCTCCTTTCCCGCCTTCTTAATCTCCTTTCGCCCCTTTTCGCTCGCCTTCTCAAACTCCTTCTCGAGCTTCCCCACGCGCTTCGACTCCTTCGCGACCTGCTCTTGCAGCGTCGTCGCAAACACGGCCTCCAGCACACGCCCCATCTCCGCCAGGTGCCCGTCGATCTTCCTCTGCGCATTGACGATCATCACCAGCGACTGTCCGAGCGTGGCCGTGGCGCCCTTTGCGTCGCACGCGGCGCGCGCGACCTCGCTGAGGGCGGCAGTGAACGACGCCGAAGTCGCGGCGACGGCCTTGAGCTGTGCGTGGTGCTTACCGGCCTGCTTTAACAGGTCCTCAAACGCGCCCGTGCTGCCCTTGATGTTGCGAAGGACATCCTGCGCAAGTGCTTGGAGCGCGGTCGTCGCGGCGTCCATGATGGCGACGCACGTCGGGGAGACGGCAACTCAAGCCACCGCCCACGCACGCCTGTCTGCAGCGTGTTTTTCAGCGAAGAACGACCGAAAGAAGTTCACGGCGTATGTGACAGTGCGTGTGAGTGTGCGCGCGTGGGACGATTTCAAATAGCGAGTGACTCTGGTTCGGCAGTGTCTGTCAGAAACGTTTCGCTTAGCGTGGACAAGGGGACTTGCACGGCACAACACTCACTGTATTGCGAGACTCACCGAAATATAGCATAGAAATTTCATTGATCATTTACTAGGGGGAATCGGTCCATCACACGTATATCCGGGGTGGCATGCTCCACAACCTTCGGCGCGAAACACAAAAATGTAACACGCGAGACAAAGGCCACAATCGCTTCACGTTGTGTGCAAAACGATTCACACGAAGACTCACTTTCCCGCAGTGAGTGCCGTCTGAGCACGACCACGCGTGCCGTGCTGCGCCGCTTAGCACGATGAGCGAACGATAGACAAGACAAGGGGGTATTTGAGCGCGAATGTCGCGCTCGGCGCAGGGCTGCGTTACGGCGCTGTCGCCAGTGGTGTCGGTGCGCGGCGGCGGCCCCTTCTTTCTGGTCGAACTGGCAGAGATTGCCCCGCAGCACTCGCTCGACGGCCCGCTCACCCTCAAGCACGTCGTAGTCCGGGGATCCGCGCAGCACCTTGCACGTGTGCGTGCGCTCATAATTCCACGCCGAGTGTGTGTGGTGGCGCCCGTCCGTCCTGCGGTGCTGTTCCAGAACACGCCGGGGGAGCGCCGCGTGCTCGTCGTCGAAGAGGCGTCTCGGGCGCGGGTCGAGTGCGTCGGAGGGCTGGAGAGCGTCTCCGCGCACGTCTTGGGCATGGAACTGCGACTCGCGCGCACACTGGCGCCGTCCCAAAGGACCCTCTGCTACGCGGGCACTGTTACTGGCGTCAGGGATGCTGCCGCGGGTATCTACGTGCTCGACGACGGGCGCGCGTGGCTGTGCGCTTCGCTGAGCCTCCGCGAACCCGCGGCGGCGCTCACTGTGGGTGATGCGCTCGAACTCTCGTGCGTGCACGCGACGTGCCACAACGACACGCTTGTGTTTGCGCAGTGCATGCGGGGAACCGCGCGAAATGCGTCGGGCGGCGAAGTGGGCGTTTGTGACGGCAACGCGCACATGGTGGACTGCGTCTCACTTCCAGATTATCTATGGCTGTGGGAGACATGCTCAGCAGCCGTGCAGCGCCTTGCACCCCTGCTCACGCCGGCATGCGTGTGGCCGACGCGTGCGTCTCGTGATCCCGCCGTCCCTTGCACTCCCAGAACTCCCGGAAAGTGCCTTGCGCGGCACGTGGCAAAGCTCGGTGGCCTCTCTCTTCTGGCGAGAAGCGTCTACACCGAATTCCTCTCACACAACGGCGGCGGATCGAGGGCGGGTTGCTCTGTCGGCGAAGCGAGTGCTCGGCGGCGACGCGTAGTGGGCGTCGCGGAGCTTGCGAGGGCGCTGTCGTCGGATGCCGCGGCTGCGTTGCACGGCGCCACGGTGCTCGGCGTGCTTCGGCCGACGCCGTCGGGTGCGGTGGAGCTCGCAGACAGCGAGGAAAGGGTGCCTGTGCGCTGCGTGGACGCGGACGTCGCGCACTTTGGTCACGTGTGGGCCATGCGCTCATTTGCCGTCGCACCGGATGCATCGTGCGTGTGCGTGTCCGTCGCGCGCGACCTGAGGAAGTTGGCAGCGCGCGCCCCGCTCCTCACTGCGGGCGCGTGTCGCTTTGTCGGACGCGTCGTTCGGCGGTTCATTCCCTCCCGGGAACGGCTCACGGCGACGACGACCTTTTCGCTCTCGTTGAGGTGCGTGTATCTCCACGGCGACGCGGAGCCGCGCGACGTGCACCTTCAGGCGGGACAGGGCGCAATGTGGCTGTTCTCATGCGTGAGGGAGGGCGGCACTTACTGCTTCGGGGGTACGTTCACTTCGTCGCCCACCCTTACCGATGGGTCGCCGCAGCGCCTCTGCGCGGGAGAGGACTGCGTTGTGGACGACGCCGCGCTGCTCTCGTCCGCGCGACCGGTGGCACTGGCCATCGATGCGCTTGCGGCGGACTTGCGCAGCCGCCCACCGGCCCCCCTGCCGGGCGTCACGGCCGTTGTCGAAGACCCCCGTCTGGACGCCGAGGGAGGGGATTACCGCATCGATGTGGTGGACTTTGAGGGCGTTGTTGTCGCGACGAGCGACAGGCAGGGCGACGTCGTCGCGCTGGGATCGACTGCACCGGTGGTGCTGTGTGTGCGCGTGCGGGATCACGTGCTGCCGCACGCCATCGACGTCTACGTGGACACGTCGCGACACGTGCCTCCCATTGGGCTGTGGGTTGGCGCGTCCGTTCGCGTCGTGGGAGCCCTGCGCAAAGTTTCGCGGACGGGCAACATTTACTGCTCGCTCTTTGCGCGGTCGTCGCTCGAGGTGGCGACCGCGGGGGGAGGCGAGGCGCCAGTGCCATCGATGGCGGCGCTTCCCACCCGGCTGATTGGGTCCCTTGTTATAAACGACGCCTCGCAGCGTTTGCCGCGGACGACGCTGTTCCGCGTGCATGCGACGATATCGCTTGTGTTGGACATCAGCGCGTCGTGCAGCTGCGGTCGGTGCGGGCGAACGCTCCGAAACGACGAGTGCTCGAGCGGGTGCGTGCTCGAGGGCGGTGCAAGCGGCGCGCGCCGAGTGTTCTCCGTGCGCGCGCGCGTGGGCATTGAGGACGGGAGCGGCGAGGCGACGTGCTATCTGTTTGACGACACGGCCATCGCGGCATTGGGCATGGCATCGTCCCGTGTGGCGTACCTTCGCCGCATCAGCGCACGTCACGGAACCCTGTATTATTCGCACATCTCCGTTCCCCGCGAGGCCCTCGTGGCGGAGGGTCTTGCCGCTGGGGAGGCGGCCGTGAGTGCGGGAAGCGACTCGCTTGCGGCCGCGGAGTTTGTGCTCATTCAGTGTGCGCATGATGCCGTTATGCGGCGTGTCGTCCTCTACTGTAGGCGTCACGTGCAGCAGAGCCGCGACGAGCGCGCACCGGGGGATCCGCTCTTCGGCGTCGACGTGGGCGCTCAGTCCGAGCCGCAGGACGCGCCGTATCCCACGCGCGCAATCACGCTTGGCGGGATTGAATTTGTGACGCGCGTGTGCGAGAAGGTGCTGCTGAAGGCGGTCGCGGCGGAGGAGGACTCGCCGTCGCACGAAGCGGTGCGGCTGCTTGCGCTGCTGCGCACGCGCGGCGACGGCGGTGGCGCAGCGTCGGGCACGTGAACGTCTCTCCTCCCGACTGTGTGAATTGTAAAAATGTCGTGGTACCGAATGTGCAAGCCGCGCCGCCAATTAAGGCCGCCTATGTGCCCCATGTCTAGGTCCGAGTCAAGGTCAGGTGCACGGAAAAGGCGCAAATGCGTCAAAGTGCGACACTGCGTTCATTGTGTAGGTACATGCATTGCGCGCGAAGCGTGCGGTTTCCCTCACACCTATCTACACTGCTGACGGAGGCATACCGCCGGGCGTCCGGACAGTCGCAAATTGTGGCCGGTTACTTGAAGTGGTGCTGGCTTGCGCTGGCGGCCTTCGAGAGGTCGGGCAGTTCCTGCAACGCACGTGGCGTAAGCATCAAACTCAATCGCACTCAGTCACGTGGTCGCATCTGGTCCCGCACGCTTGTGAAAGGTGATCCCCCCACGTGATGTCACACACACACACACACACACACACACACATACACACACACATACACACACACACACACATACACACACACACACACACACACACACACACACACACACAGCGCATTCCCGCACACCTTGTTGTAGCCGTCCTTGCCCGTGAGCCAGTACGTCGTCATCTCGCCCTTGCCCTTCACCTGCAGCGTGCCGCGGAGCTCGACGTGGTACCCGCCAAGCTGCTTGAGCACGTTCGCCGTCGTCTCGCTCATGTGGATGCGCAGCGCTGCGATTGAAAATTAAGCGTCAGAGGGACGTCAGAATCGCGTCACTGAGCAACACCACTGCCGAGTCGTAGAGGGGCGCAGTGGTTGTGGAGAGAGGACTAGCGAAGAGAATAGAGAGTGCACGCGAGCGCATGTGGAAGGGCAGACATGAGTGCTTGCTAGACGCATCGCTTGCAGATATAGCACGTACCGAAGCCGCCGGACTCCATGCGACTGGCCGTGTTGACGGTGTCGCCGAACAGGCAGTAGCGGGGCATCTTGAGACCGACGACACCGGCCACGGCGGGACCTAAGGAAGTGGGACGCAGGGGCTGTTAGAGGCATACCCACACGTTGCTGCAGTTACTTGGGCAGCTGAGGGCGTCTGAGACGGGCGTACGCGTGGAGTGATCCCGCACACGGGAGGCGCTGATTCCGCTGAGACCCACCAGAGTGAATGCCGATGCGCAGCTGGAGGAACTTGTCGGGCATGTGGCGGATCTGTGGGGGAGTGTCCGCGTGAGCAACAAGCATGTGCGTTGCGGGCTTTGTTCTGGCACGGCATGAGCGTTGTGGTGGCATGTGCACGAAGGCGTGCGCGTTCGTCGCGAGTAACACGCGTCGCATGGGTTGGAACGCGATTGGGAGTAACGGACTCACCTTGAAGTTGTTGGTCGCGGAGAGAAGGTCAAGGGCCATTGTCGCAATCTCGCCGGCGTGGCGGTTACCGTTGCGCACGGGGAGTCCGGACACGACCATGTACGCGTCGCCGATCGTCTCGACCTTGTAGACGTCCTGTGGCGTAACAATAAAGTGCAGAGAAGAGACTTTAGTTGCCTGTGTCATTGCCGCCACAGCTGAAGAGACACACACGACGCAACGGGAGACGAAAACAAAGTGACACGGTGGACCGAAGTGGGACAGGGAAATCGACTACCCACATAGGCGTCGATGATCCCGTCGAAGCACGTGTAGAGGTCGTTGAGGAAGTCGACGACCTGCAGCGGCGACGACTTGCCCGCAATGTCCGTGAAGCCGACAATGTCGCTGTGCGAGCGGTGGGTGTTAGCAACGCCTACGAGGGGTCGGAATGGACAAGCGCAGATCCGCATATACGGACACAGCCACGCAGCAGTACGAGGGCGTTCCCACCTGAAGAAGATGGTGACCTGGTCGAAAGACTCAGCGGCAATGGCCTTGCCGACCTTGAGGTCCTCCGCGACTGCCTTGGGCAGCATGCGGTAGAGCAGCTGTGGAGAGAAGCGCGCATGGGACGCACATGTCAGTCGCAAATAATCGAGCACCCAGAAACACACAAAAGCCACATACGAGAGACGCGCGGAGGCGAATAAGTAATTGGCGCACCTGCTCCGTCTTGCGCTTCTCCTCGTCGAGTTCGCGCGTGCGCGCCATGACAAGGGACTCGAGGTGGTTCGCGTACGTCTCGAGCATCTGTGGAGGGTCCCAACTCTCAGTCTCTCCATAAATCGCCTCTCACCACTCCTCAGTCCACACCGCTATCTAAAATCTCCCGTCACCACCCTCCGACAGCCGCACACTTCATCTCCCTGATCTCATCAACCCTCTTCCCCTCCTACACTGCTACATATACCATACGACGCCCATCGCACGCACCTTGGCCATGTTGTCCATGACGCTCGCGTTCTTGTTCGGGTTGCAGCTGCGCAGCGTGCTCACGATCGACGCAAACGGCGGGCGGGAGTCCGGATCCTCCGCCCACAGCTGGCGCAGCAGCGCTGCCACGCCCTCGGGGGTGTCGGCGACGATGGTGGGGCGGAGGCCCTCGTTCGCGACCCGCTTGCAGATCGCGTTGGCGTCGGCGTTGACCTCGCTGAAGGGGCTCTCGCGCGTGCAAATCTCCTGAAGCACAATGCCGAACGCGTAGACGTCGCCCTTTTGCGTGCCGCAGGGGCGCTGGATGGTGTCGCGGAGCAGCTCGGGGGAGAGGTAGAGGCGGTCGCTGACCTTCTTGGGCGGGTCGCGGAGAGACGGCAGGCCAAAGTCTGTGGGAGGCGAAATGAGCAAATGGCGCCCCGGGCACGACAAAGCACTCCTGCGCACAAGCACGCATGGCAGACCCACCTGCGAGCTTGAGAATCCAGCGGCTGTCGATGAGGCTGCGGACGGGAAACATATCATCGGTCAGCATTTGCACTTCACCAGAGAGAGAGAGAGAGAGAGAGAGAGAGAGAGAGATAGAGAGATAGAGAGCGCAGACGATTGTGCCGAGAGGGACGGACGCACCAGTTGGACGACTTGAGGCGGCCGTGCGTGCCCAAGTCGGACGCGTGGAGATACGCCATGCCCTTGGCGGCATCGGTGGCGAGCGAATAGCGGAACATCCTGCGCGGATCACGTGGACGTCCGGGTGAGAAGGGGCGGTGGCGGATTGATTCAAATTTGGATGTGCTGTTACGCACAGAACGGGTATGTGCGTGTGTGCGACTGAGTCAAAATTTGCATGCGCTGTTACGCACCAGTCGAGCTGGAAGGAGGACTCGCCGAGAACGTCCTCGAGAGAGCCCTTGGGGCAGTACGCTGCGCGAGACAGCAAATGCAAATGTCACGTGCGTGCTCAGCGGCCGGAATGGAGGGAAGGAGATCGTGTGAGTGTGTGTGGTGGGCGAGTAATGACGCACCGGTGACGAGGGTGATGTGGCCAGGATCGCAGATGATTCCGACAAAGCGGTTCAGGTTCTCGTGAACGAGCACACTGCGACGATGGGCGACAGATGATGCATTAGTACTGCACACCGCACAGACACGCACCGTGCGACGAACACGGGCACACACGGGCTGCCAACCAAAGCGAAGACAACCACATACACGCACACACGTCGGAACGGCACCTCGTAACACTCGCAAAGCAGACACACACACGCACACACGTCGGAACGGCGCCTCGCAAAGCACTCACCGGACGTTCTTGATTTCGAGGAGCAGCTTGCGGTTGATGTCGATTGTCTCGCGCTCCAGCTTGCGCAGCGCCACAGTCTCGTCCTTCCTGCGACGCGTCGACGGATCGCTCAGTAGAGAATAATACAATGCACACACGTGCACGCACGCGACGTACAAAAAAAAGTCCCTCAGACGCATGCACACACGCACACACTGAGATATAGATATACACGCAGACCCATGTACAACCCCACACCGCGCACGCCGACACGCACCACTGTCCGACGGTGATGAAGACCTGCTGCCTGTCGCCGCTGCCGTGGCTGCCGCTCATCTTGCTGGCCATCGAACCGAACACGGAGGCTGCGCACATAACGTTTGTAAGTGTTCAATTGTTTCACATGGGAGAACAGACAAGCCGCAAGGGACACATCAACGTTACTGCCACCCACACGCCTGGCCGGGACCCCAGGCACCTGCGGATAAACGGAACCACGCGAGTGAGTGTGGATTTCGAATTGCAGCACATGCAATGCTCCTCCTCCCCTCCCCCCTCCCCCTATTTTCCTCACGCGCACACCGCGCGCAGACATAAAGCACACGCACGTACCCTTGCGAACTTCGTCCATCTTGATCTTCCACGACATGTCGTTGAGCAGCGCCTCGGAGCGGCGGCGCACGAGCACGATGCCCAGCACAACGAGAATGAGGAGGAAGCCGCCCACACCGCCGCCGACGCCGCCGCCGATCGCCGCCGCATTGCTGCTGCTGCCAGAGAGGAGGAGGTTGTTCTTGTTCGCTGCGCGCGTGCGAGCAGTGAGCAAACGTGTATGGCCGAGCATGCAATCTATGGCAAGTCACGCGCAACACGCGAGACCCACCATCGGGGTCGACGTAGGACGGCGGCTTGACGTGGTTGTAGCTCGTGAAGGACCCGCCGGAGTAGGTGACGGCCTCCGTGAACGAGACGACGGCATTCCCGGCCTTGTTGAGCGCAATGGAGCCGATCTTCTTGAAGGTAATCTTGTATGACCCATCGCCCTGGAGCACGCCCTATTGTGTGTGTGCGCATATGTGAGACCGTGCGCGCGTTAAGTGCAATTCCATGGGTTTGGAGATAAAGAGAACATTAAACGAGATAGCGGTGAGAGTGTGCGGCAATGAAAGCTGCGCGGGCTGAGGGCGGATGACTCTACTGACCACGCCGTTGTTGATGTTGAAGATGCCCTGGCGATCGCCGTTCGAATCGAAGGAAAGCGGCCCCGTAGTGCCGTACATGTCGGTACTGCGAACAACAGCGAAATCTCCGAATTAGTAAGCGAATAGGCACGGGATCAAGACGAATAGACATGCGCAGAGGAGAGAGAGACTCACTTGTACAGCTCCGAGAGCAGTATGACGCCGGGGTTGTTCGCGTGGATGCCGTACGTCTGGCCGTTTGGCGCGAGATACTTCATCATTTCAGAAACGCCGCGCTTGGGGGAGCACCCGGGCGGCTGCGAGATGCACTTGGCCTCGTTGTAGAGGCTGTCACGGACGGTGTTCGAGAACGCGCACGCAACCTGCGCAAGGGACGGCGGTCGCATGCAGGGTACGCAAAGTTAGAGTGCAATCGCCGCTCCAGTGTGAAATCCGAGCGGATGGTGTGCACTTGCGACAGCGGCAACGGCTTACACACCGAATTGGCGGCGCGGTAACCCTGTTCGAGGCAGCGAATGTCGATACCAAGTGTGTCAAAGCGGGTCTTTGTGCGGTTGAGCGCCGCCACGAAGAGCATGACGGCATCTGCAGGCACGGGAAGTCGCTGTCAGTGGATATGTTACACTGACACACGCGCACATGTACACATACAAGAGCACACACACACACACACACACACACACACACACACACACACACACACACACACACACACACACACACACACATGCGCGCGCGCACGCACGCAACCCACCGTACGCGTAAGGCGTGAACTGGTTAATGGGTCCCGCAATGCTATAGTTCGCCGCGACCATCGCGTTGAGGAAGTCCTGGTACACCTGCGTGCCCTCGACGACAGCCGCCGCTGTGCCGATGACACCGCGGAGAATGTTTTCGCGCCCAGGCCAATCGGTCGTGATGTCATCGAGCACCCAGCCGTCCGCGCCCACAAAGACATAGTCGGGGCGGTTGGTGATGCCGAGCTGCCGAGCCGCGTCGAGGAACGTCTGCGCGTCGCCGGTCGCCTGCGTGGGGGAGAGTGCAATTGTCAGTCTACGTGCCATCACACACGCGCACGCGCGCGCACACACGTACACGCACACACACGCACACACGAGACACGCACATTCACAGAATACACAGCACACAGAAATACAAAGCCAAAAACACACAGAGAGAATAACAACAGACACACACACACGCACACGCACGTACCATCGAGATGATGATGACACGCGCGCCAGAGTCGATGATGCGCTGGACCTGCGCCGTCATGGTCTTGCCGAGGTGCTGCGAGTCGTACTCGACGCTCACAAACGCCACGACCTCAATGCCGGCGGCAGGCGCGGCTGTCTTGAACGCCACGGCGCCGCCCTCGCCGAAGGGGTCGTCCGAGTAAGCAATGGCCACCTGCGCGCGGGGGTGTTCGGTTAAATGTAAGGAACGCACACACACACACACACACACACACACACACACACACACACACACACACACACACACACACACACACACACACACACACACACACGGCGCACGCACGCACCTTTGTCCATCCCTGGTACACCATCAGCTGGGTGAGAAGGCGGTACTGCGCTTCGTCAGAGGGCACCGTGCGCGTAAACGTGGGGAAGTTGATCTTCTCGCTAAGCGACGGCGAAGAGCTGCCACTGGAGACCTCGACGAGGCCCAGGTGAGTCGTGACACGGTTAATCTGCACACGCAAAAACGACAACCGCGTCGTCAGAAAATTGCGGGCTCGCAATTCAAACGCCGCGTATGTGTGCACGGCAGGCGCGCGGGTATCATTGTGGCATCGCGTCACGTGCGCGCACACACACAGCGAATGTTCGCAAGCACATTCCTTACCTGAGTTGAAACGGCGCTGTGGGCCGACGCGTATTATTCGCATTAGAGAGAGAACCGCCGGATGTCGTCGACAGGGATGCGTAAAGAGAATGGAGGAGAGCACGCGTTAGAATGTCCCCGCCAATCCATTCGTGAACAGTCGCAGAGCAGTATCATAGTGCCGACCTGTTCCATGCGCCGATGATGGCGCCGACTTGTTTCGTCTGCACGAGGTCGAAGGCATTGAAGAGTCCGCGGATGGGCTGCGAGACGTCGTCGAGGATAAGGCCCTGCCCGTCAATGTCCTGCTCAATCTCAACGCCGGGAATTGCGTAGCGCCACTTGTTGATGGCCGTGACAAAGCCAATGCGCGCTGCAAGGGGGGCGGGGAAGGTGCGGGGAGGGTCAGAGGACGCGCCGGGACGAATAATAAACTGCCGGATGCACAGTGTACGTTGTGCCGCAAGCGTCCATCCACGGGTGATACTAGTTGGCCAACTTCGGACATGTGCCTGTTGGCGCAGAACGCAGACGAGGGGAAACTTACATGGAACTCCGGCAATGAACTCTGCTCGCCGAAGTAGCAACGCGGAACACAACGAAATGGAGGAGGGAGAGAGAGAGAGAGACACGAGAATTATCAGTTAGTGGACGAAGGTGTTAGCATCCACTCAGTATGGCGGAACAACTAATTCCTAGTCGCCGACTAATATAAAGTCGATTCGGGCTGTATGCGGTGCCGCCGCGCCGGCGGCCACGCACACACGCACACACGTGCATACGGGCGCATTGACTGAGCACGGGAGCCGGCACCCACGGTTTGGTCCTGTCATGGGGTAGATGGCACCCAATCGGAACTTGGTGAGCGGTGGGTTCGCACTTGCGGCGACGCACAGGAGCGCCACGACGGCGCCGACGAGCGCAAGAGTCACTGGGCGCATTTTGGAACTCTCCGGGGCAATACGGACGCACTGGAGAGTACTGAGCACCCTGCGCTCACATGTACACACACAGCGCTCAGTGCTCCGAGGCCACGAAACCTCACTCGGCAGCCGGTACGCACACTGACTGACAGAGCCAGACGAGTAATCACACCAGGAACAACAGGCGCCTCCACATTGACACGAACCTTCTGCGGCGGTCCCGGGAGTATTTCAGTGTAGCAACCAGTGAAGCGACAGCGCTGTGCGACGCTCAGCCAGTCAACAGGACTGAAACCACACAGTGACCCCAGAGAGATTTCGCTCGGGAGATCAGTGCTCATGCAGTGCCAGCAGCGGTGTGGCCAGAAGAGCCTATCGCGCTCAGCGAGCACTGCTGCGGCTTGCTAGGGACTGCGCTCACCGGTGATGCGTGCGCCGTGCCCCTTCCCCTGCCCGCATACGCACTCGGCCGACGGTCGTTGCGACGCGGATTGGTAAGACCTCAATGCCGCAATAGCACTTCGGGGTGGCAGCAGTAAATTTTGCCGGTGTATTGAAGTATTCGTGTTTTGGGTCGCAAAGTGCGTGGGTTGAGACTCGATTTTCCGCAAAATGAAAACCAAATAAAATATGTCCATACATTTTTCATACATGTTGTGGTTGTTAGGCAGACCTGGACAATTAATCTTGCGGGAAAACTCATGCGTTCTAAGCATTGTAATAAAAAATTAAAATATAAAATCTGCCATACAAATTTCCATACTAAAATATCGCGGTTGTCACCCTTATCCGGTACGGTTACCCGGCGATTATCCCATTGGCTGAACGGAGAGTGACACGGGTAACAAGGTGAATATTGTCACATTCATTTTTTCACCTCATTCAAATGGTCAACTCGTAGACATGCATTGACCATGCTCTTCATCCGTCGCCCACTTCCGAGAGCGCGGACGGCGCGGAGGACGACTGCGCGACGGACCGCTGCGAACCGGAGCGGCGTTTCTGGAGGCGATCGCACTTGGGACAATTCGCCGGATTCGAAAAGCACTTGCGGTGATAGAGTGAGGCGCACGTGGGACATGCCGCCGTCATGGGGTCGAATGGGAAGATGATGGCGTCGTCCCGACAGAGCTCACACACAAAACCCTTGGCCGTGCACAGCTGTGCAAAACGCCGCCATGTTAGTGTGCAGCATACGTGCTATCGCCAAGAGACTGCGCCACATACCTCACAAGAGCGAATGTGAGAGCCGCACGACGTTCGCATGCGATTGAGAAAGGGGACCAAAAGCCCGCCGTGCATGTCCAACAGATCCTGCAGTGAGTACATGTGCGCCGTGCTGACGAGGTGGGGTCGGCTGTTGAACTGCGAGGGCGCAAAAGAAGATGGTGGGAGGGCGCATTGAAGCGGGGGTTTAGCGGAGAAGAAAGAGGAGGACCGGGAGGATCAGGTTGGTGGTGGCACGTTATAGCCCTGCATACCTCCGCAAGCCACGTGGCCGACTGCGCCAACCGACATGTCACAATGTAACCGCGCATGGCAACGAGATGGCTCCGGATTGTCTGTGGTGCATTGCGCGACGTAAGCGGGGACCGGGGAATATTCTTGCACATACCACACACACGCACACACACACACACCCCACAGGCATACACACTCTCTCTTGAACGCACACAAATGCCATAAGCGCATCAGGGCGAACCGCACCTTAATCTCAGCAAGTTCCTCAAGAAAGTGAAAAAGTTGCGGGTTTAACCGTTCGATATCGAGCGATGGGCGCGTGAATAGCACTGCAAGCACAGCCTTAGCCGAGCGAGACACCTGCGCACAGCAGAGAGACCGAGGAATAAGACGTGGCAAGAGGCGGACTGAAGCCGCTAGCGCCAAGCCCATACTATCGTCAAGGACAAAAAAAGAAGAAGACGTCAGCGCAAGCGCACTCCAATCACCTTTCTCGGCTTGAAGTCCCAGTTGTGGACGACGCGCGCGGGAATAACCTGGCGGTCGTTCCAGTGGCACTCTGCGCAGTAGTAACCGCCGGTGTAGTCGCACAGGCGTGCTTCGCCCAGCCATTCTGTCGGAAGTGCAAGTGGGCATTTCGTTTAGAATAGGAACAAGTACTGTGTAATGTGCGGAGTCGCATACGACGCAGACACACGCAGACACAGGTACCGACAGTCACGTATGTGGATCGCACACGACCACACACGCGGCACTTGCGCACTGCGACTAATGTGCGGAGTCGCACACGACGCACACACGCGGCACTTGCACACTGCGACTAATGTGCGGAGTCGCACACGACGCACACACGCGGCATTGCACACTGCGACTAATGTTCGGAGTCGCACACGACGCACACACGCGGCACTTGCGCACTGCGACTAATGTGCGGAGTCGCACACGACGCACACACGCGGCACTTGCACACTGCGACTAATGTGCGGAGTCGCACACGACGCACAAGCGCGGCACACTGCGACACCCACTGAAACCGATGAGCTTTTTGCACCCGGCGCACTGGTACTCCTGGTCGTCAAGCCCGGCCTCGGGGCATATCTGCAGCGAGTACTGCGCGTCGGGGCCCTGCAGCACGGTGACCAGGGGCAGCCCGTTCAACACTCCGGACCGCGGAAATAATAGGTGCGTGAAGACAAGAAGCAACGTGACGCCCACTTTCACGGCCGCACATGGGGTCGCCAATTCAGGGAGACAGCCCTTGTGCACGTTGTAGAGGCAGTCTGCACGTGACATATTCCCGGTCAAAGCCATTACACATGCACACCACTACTCCAAATCAAGCGAATCCCTCATCCAGTGCACCCTCACACACACCGCAGACAATAAGGGACACGAGTGACAGAGCGCGCCACCCACCGACGCACTGGTACCCCTGGTAGTAGATTCCCCAGATGAATCGCGAACAGTGGTCGCAGAACGCAGGCGACCCAAACTGCGTCGGCACGAACGAATGCCCCGCCGCAAACACGCGCTCGACGCCCATCGCCGCCTCCTTCTTCTTGAGCTCCTGCATGCGCAGCCGCAGTACGACAAGGCGGTGCACGTACAGCTCGCGCAATTCCTCTGGGAGCGCGCCATGTGCGCCGCCCGCGCTTCCCTCGCCGCCGGTGAGAAGGGCCTTGATGCGCTCGATCTCACGGACGACTTCGTCGAGTGCGATGCCGTCGATGGGGCGCAAGAGGTCGGCGGGAATGGCGGCTGGTTCCGCCTGCGGATGGATGCGACGAGGAGTAAGAGGTACGATGGAGAGATGCCCACGACGCCACGCCATGCGTAATCACATGCACGAACGCACGCAACAGGAAGTAGCACGTCAAAACGCCGTTGCCCATGCACCCACCACCACCAGCGGACCGACGCCCGGCAGCGCAATTTCCTCCATCGGAATACCGCCCGTCGTGCTCTCCTCGGACGCAGAGCGCCC
This sequence comes from Pigoraptor vietnamica, assembly GCA_943704525.1. NCBI lineage: Eukaryota > Filasterea > Ministeriida > Capsasporidae > Pigoraptor > Pigoraptor vietnamica. The sequence continues at coordinate 3,617 of CALSCQ010001577.1, read as the reverse complement.
AATCGGCGCCTTTGAAGCCGACGCCGGCGCAGCAGTGTCCGCCGCATGGGCACCCCAATCGCCGAAACCGTTCTCCTCCGCACGGCCGTTCGCCTGCGCCGCGCTTTCCCGCCTCTGTTCCGTCGGGGCCGCGTTGGGTGGGCTGCCATTTGTCTCCGCGCCAGCAGCTGCGAGTGAGCCGCTATCGCTCCCACCGCCCGTTGTTGCCTGAGTCAACGGCGGCGCAGACGACGAAGAGAGCGACGCCGACGAGTGCGACCGGCGGCCGGCATCCAGCCGTGCAAACGCCGCCGTCAGATAGCTCGGTTCCGTGTACGAGTGCATGGGCGAGGCCGCAGCCGCGTCCACTCGCCGCTGCATAATCGCCTCATAATCTGCTTCCTCCTCCCCGCCGCCCTCGCGATCCGCCGGCACTCCCACCGATGACGTCCCATCGACGTCAGAGCCCGTTTGAGGTAGTGCGTCGAAGCTCACGTCAAACGACCGCCCGTCACGCGGCGCCTTCTTCGCCTTTGGCCGCGTGGACTTTACCTTGCGACGGCGCGACTCGTGCACAATCGGCGCATCCGGGGTGGCCGCCGCCTCACGCGCGTCAGCAGCCGCCGCCACAGCGACCGCGGAGAGGCTCGTGAGCCCGCCGTCGCGACCGCACGAGTGGCGCCGGGTTCTTGGCGACGTGGGAGGGTGAGACGAGACGCTGTTCGCTCGCTGCGAGCACGCCTCGCACGCGAGGGTCGTTGGGGAGCGCATGGACGATGTGGAGCCGCTGCGGATGCCGATCGACTGCGGTTCACTCGCCCCTGCGTGGTCGCACACGGCGCAGACGGCGATAAGGCAACAAGAAATTGACGACGGGGTGGGTTAGACGCGAATGCGAGTGCAAGCGCGATAGCAAGAGAGAGAGAGACAATAACGTGCAAGCGACGACCCCGCAAAACGACGCACCGGCGGCTTCCGCAGACGCGTGCTCGATTTCCGCGTCAGTGTAGCAGGGCAGGCTTCGCGCGCGCTGCTTCTGCACGGCAGCGGCGTCGGCGGCCGGATAGTCCTCTGGTGACTCGAGCGATGGGTCGTCAACGGGCATCGCAAACGCCATTGGGGTGAGGCCCGCGACGAGCGACAGGAAGATGCCCATGCGCTCGGCATCGCGGAACAGCGAGTGGCGCGTGTAGAAGTCCCTGCGACGGCCGGCAGGAGTTGGCTCTCCCTCTCGTGCACAGACACAAACAACCACAAAAAGACCACACGCCCCGCGCTACATAGCGCACATACACATGCTACACACACGTATAAATTAATAAAACAAAGAGCGTCTGATCGAACCCTCACAAGCACGCCCGTCGGAACTGTGAGAGAGTTGCGCCGCCACTTACCGCACAAGCGCCGGGTCGGCCGCAAGGGTTCGAAAGTAGCTTTCGAGCGCATTCTCGTTCACGGCGAGGCGCACCCACGCGCGCACCTTGCCGCGTGGCGTCGTCGCGTGCCTTAGCGCATTGATGTGCCGCACGGCCTCCTTGCGAGAGAGCCGCGTGAGGAGCTGCCAGACGACCGTGTCGGCGCTGCGCTCGAACAGCCCCGCGCGCGTCCGGACAAAGTGTCGCAGGCACGAGACAAGGAGGCTGCACAGGCGCCACAGGTTTGGCGAGTCGTAGATGGCGGCCTCGTGGCCTATCGCATACTCAAGCTGCAGCTGTGGGCGAAGGATGGCAGATGTGAGGACCCACGCGAGCGCCGTAGTGTGCGGCACAGTGGTTGTGCACACGTGGGTGACCACAGCCTGAGGATGTGCACGTTGACGAATGTGCCACGCGTGTGTGCGTGTGTGTGTGTGCTCGTGTAAGTATAAGTGCGTTCGTCCGTGCGTTCACTTGCGGGGACTGTGCACACGTGCGTGCGCGCGTCCACCTCTTTCACAACGGAAGATATGGCTGCAACGAGCTCAGCGCGTGACTCCCCGTGGATGTCCTCTGCTCAAAGCCATGAAAGCGCGCAGGCGTGAGTGTGTGCGTGCGGGGGAGGGCGTGCGTTGCCATTATCAGTACGATTGAAGAGAATATGTTCGAATGCGCATGCACGTGCAAGGCACAGCAACTCGCGATGGCGAGAGAACATGCATGACAACTCGCGATGGGAGAGAACACGTGCGCACAACAACTCGCGATGGAAGAGAACGTGCGCACATCAACTCGCGATGGGAGAGAACACGTGCGCACATCAACTCGCGATGGAAGAAACACGTGCGCACAACAACTCGCGATGGAAGAGAACGTGCGCACATCAACTCGCGATGGGAGAGAACACGTGCGCACATCAACTCGCGATGGAAGAGAACGCGTGCGCACAACAACTCGCGATGGGAGAGAACACGTGCGCACATCAACTCGCGATGGAAGAGAACGTGCGCACATCAACTCGCGATGGAAGAGAACACGTGCGCACAACAACCCGTGAGGCGCTGACACACCCTCGGGACTCGCGAAGAAGAAGCTCATTTTCAGTGACCTCGCGATCGACTATCGACGCCAACAAATCGTCCAAGCGCCCTCCCGCGCCCGTGGGGACGTCCCAGCCCACTCATGCGCATACAGCAGCCACACCGCGCCACTTGCTTTGCGGTGTGTGTGTATGTGTGTGTGTGTGTGTGCATCGACGCATGCGTCCGTGTTGCAAGATCGGAACTGGCAAAACTTTTGATGACGCAGTCAGCATCACGTGACCGACGCGGGGGGGGGGGGGGGGGGGGGGGGGGGGGAGACCTTTACTGTTGTTCGCAACTCATGCGTTTGCCGCCGCGGGCTGGCTCGCCTCTCTCCGCGCGGCGTCCTGGAGGAGCTCCGTGTCCACGTCGGCGGAGGGAAGCTGGACATATCGCACCACCGACCCACGGATGAAGCAGTTCTTGACAGACAACTGCAACAAGGGGGACGCGGGTGTGAGGGACACTCGCAGGCGGCTCCTTCTCGTCGCAGACATTGATAACAAAACTACACGTGGGGCGAGGCACGCACTCAACAGACGCAGCCCTTTCAGTGGCTATAGGAACAGGCGTGCGGGGATATACAACGTGTAAACATGTGGCCTCGGCTCTTTCCACACACGTGTACGGCATGCATGACAGACTTCGCAGAGCACCAGAGACCAGGGCAAGGTTGTGCGGTAGCAGCGAGTGAGAGGTCAGCCGCGCATGGACAGACGCACCATGTGAGGGTACTTTTCGGGCTCTGTCACGGTGACATCATTAAGCTTAATGTTGAGGAATTGGTCCACGGAGTGGAGAGTGCCCCTGCGGACACACGCGCAATAAGCACAAGAACAGCACCCCACACACACAGACAGACACAGGCAGACTGACAGACACCCGCACAACACGTGCACACACACACACACACACACACACACACGACATACACACACACCAACACACACACCAACACACACACAGACAGAAACAGGCAGACTGACAGACACCCGCACAACACGTGCACACACACACACACACACACACACAGGCAGGCAGACAGACAGACAGACAGACAGACAGACAGACACACACACACACACACACACACACACACACACACACACACACACACACACACACACACACACACACACAC
>CALSCQ010001575.1:5364-16720 GCA_943704525.1 Pigoraptor vietnamica | reverse complement strand
CGCCGTGTGTGTGTGTGTGTGTGTGTGTGTGTGTGTGTGTGTGTGTGTGTGTGTGTGTGTGTGTGTGTGTGTGTGTGTGTGTGTGTGTGTGTGTGTGTGTGTGTGTGACTGAGTGTCCATCTCAGCGCACGTACTGACAAAGTTTCGAGCTGTGTTACAGATTTCCTTCCGTCCACATTTCTCACCCTTTGTCCTCTTATGCAGCCGCACACCACCTAATCGCCGCGTCCGTCATGTCAGCGCCCGCCGCACTCGCCATATCGAAGCTCATGTTCCCCGAAACAAAAGTGTCGCCCACTTCGGGCGCGGTCGATCGGGACGGCGCTGGCGCCGGCGAGTGGGACGGGGGCGCGCACGTGACCACAGTCGCTGAAGACGTCGAGCCTGGTGCTACCAACACGAGTGACACGACGACCCATGCCACTGCAGCGTCCAGTGCGAACGCCGAGATCTCGGCGGTCGACGTCGCCCAGCACAACAGCGTGATTGAGGCCGCCGCTGCGGGCGCGTCCGACGGCATTGCGCTCGTCGCCAATGTCGCGGCGATGCTCATCGCCTTCCTCGGTCTGCTTGCGCTGTGCAACAAGGTGCTCGGCTACCTCGGCTCGCTCGTGGGCTGCCCGGAGCTGTCGTTCGAGCTCGTGTCATCGTATGCCTTTGTGCCGTTTGCGTGGCTCATGGGGGTGCCGATCGAGGACTGCCGCGCCGTCGCCGTGTTGCTGGGAAAGAAGACGTTTCTCAACGAATTTATCGCGTACGTCGACCTCAAGGAGTACATCGAAAACGCGGCCAAAATGGCGTCCGGAGCTGCGCCGCCTGGCTCCCTCCCCGCCCTCTCGGAGCGCTCTGTCGTCATATCGACGTATGCTCTGTGCGGGTTTTCCAACATCGGCTCTATAGGAGTGCAGATTGGGGGCATTGGGGCGATGGCGCCGCAGCGAAGAGGGGACCTGGCGCGCATAGCGGTGCGTGCGATGGTCGCGGGGACGCTCGCGTGCTTCATGACGGCGAACGTCGCCGGGATGTTACTGTAGAATTAGCCGGCTCACAGCTTGAAGTAAATGCAGTATGTTTCAGGCTGCTTTGGTTCAGAGTGGCTGGGAAGGTCGTTGTTGTGAGTCACCAATGAAGGTGCGGTTGGCTGTGCGCCTTTGCTCTCAACTCTTTTTCGCTGCAATCGGGCGCATTCCCTTGCCGTCGCTCGAGAGCAGAACACGGTAGGTAGGCGAAAGGGCGACACGGAATGGTCTTCGATATCATATTGCAAATTGGAAACGCAGCCGCACGCACACACGCAGCGCGCACGCACGCGCACGCACGCCTCACACGCGACCGCCCGTCCTCGAAACGTACACTTCAGCGTCGAAACGTACACTTCCGCGTCCTTGTTATTGCGCTGGGTCAGTTCTGCGACGGTCAGGAGATTCGGCATCGACGCTACGGCGCCTCGTCCGCCACGGCACTTCGAGTGCGGTTTGGGTCGACGTCGCTTCGCATATCATGGTCGGCTGTCCATCGACGCCACACGCAGACACCCTAAAGCCGCTTCCTTCTCCCCTTTTCCGCTCAGTCGTTGCAGAGAATGTTGAAGAAGAGCAGGTTGCTGTCCCGTCCGACGGTGAGCGGGCACTTTCCGATGTTCTTGCCGACCGGAAAAAAGTGGAGCCCGTCGTAAAAGCGATCGCGGCCGCGCGTCACCGTCAGCGCAAACTGGTCGAGGACGAGGCCGTCGGGGACCATTTCACGTAGCGCGCGAATGGCCAGGCGGTTGAGGTTCTGCACCTGCGTCGAGTCACGCGACCCGCTGAGGGACCTTTGGTTCACGTCGATCGACGCCGCCGACGTGCTGTACGTGATGTAACGGGGGCGATTCGGGTGGTTGAGCACGGCGTTGAGGATTGAGCGGATGAGCACGTCAAAGTCCTCCGCCGAAAAGAAATGCTGGGGTGAGAGGAGTGGATGCGTCAGCTGCCATTTCAACTCCAGATTAGAAGAGGAAACGCTGTTCACATTGGTTTCAGATAAGGAAGCGCACCTGGAGCAAGTGGATGCCCTCGCTCAGCACGAACACGTCGTACTTCTTGGCCGACAGCCGCCGCAACAGCTGCGGAATTGCGTTGTTCTTGCCTCGCGTCCGCGTGAGAAAGTACTGGTCCGGGTTCAGTTCCTCGTACGCGCACTTTGGCGGGATGCACTCGGGCTCGCGGCCGTCAAAGAAGCCCCAACCGGACATCAGGTCGAACGTCACGCCGCTGTCCTCAAAACTGCACGGCTCGAGCGGGTTCTTCGAGCACACCGTGTTCTTCGGAAGTGACGTCACGCCCATCTTGAACCGGTGGCCGAGGTCAAACATCGTGTTCTGCATGCGCGAGTCCCCGGCGAGGAGAACGTTGCGTATCCCGCGCCGCTCCGCGCACGTGCGTATGTCCGCGCGAGAGTAGAAGCGCAGGCGGCAGTCGTACGGGCACCACACGTAATCGTCGTGCGGCAACCACAACTCCGTCGACTCTGGCGAAGCCCCCGCGCGACAAAACGAGGCGTCCGCTGGTCCTGGCGGGCGCATCAACCACCGGCCGCTCGCGTTGTAACGCTGAAGTCCCGGGCACACCGGCATCGCAGCAACCTTGGCCACGACGTCCCTCTCCACGACATCGGGGCGAAAGGCCGGCGTCGATCGCACGATGGAGAAATCCGAGAACGGCGTGAAGTAATAGCGCAGAATGCCGCACCGCTCTTGGCCGTCGGGGATAAAACGAATGAGCGACGAGAGAGTCCGCGAGCACAGGCGCCCCGCGGAGACGTACTGCTCATAATTGACGTAATCGAGGCGCACCTGCAGCGACCACCGCTGCGCCTCGGTAGTGACGCCGAATATGCCCTCAAAGAGAAGCAAGTACGTCCCGTCGCAGTTGTCGCGCGAGTACGCAAACGCCTGCACGGGCGCGGGCTCCCACGCCGCCACGCGCGACGCACAGCTCATGCACTGGAGCGTCCCGACGAGCATCGCACCCGAGATGGGTCCCATTTCTCTTACGGACGTGCGCACGACAACCTCGAACAGCGTCGAGTCGGTCGCGCTGAAGCCGTATCGCAAAACTCTGATGTCGAACTGCGAGCTGTTCCTGCACACCGAGAGCGGAATGCGGTTCGCGTCGGCAGGCATGGCACCGCATCTCTTGATCGCATCCATGTCCATTATGGGGATGGGATAGCGGCCGTCGTCGATGGCCGGCGCCATGCCCGGAGTGTAGCCATCTGCCGGCCGTGGTGAGTGCGTGGGTCCGCCGGGACGCCGCATCGCGACGGGTATGGACGTGTTCGCAAGGGACGTGACAAACGGCTGGATGGCGCAGATGCTGCGAGAGATTACGAGTGGCGGCGGCGCTCGGAAATAGAAGTTGTGCAAGCACAAGACGAGGATGCCCAGCGCGAGGCCGAGCACAATCGGTCGCCGGTGCGCACGCGCCATTTCAAGCGCTCCCGACGGTGCCATAGCCCGTATTCGGCCAATGTCATGAGCGCATTTGCCAAAAATAGAAGCACACGCACAGACGCACAACGGGAAGAGTGTGTGCGAGACGTGCGAGGGCGTTGAATGTGAATGGGCCGAACGTAATTGAGGTTTCGTGCGGGAAGGCTGGACACGTGCGGGCAAAGTAACAGCAAGTAACAATTTGGTATTTGCGAGTTCTCGGTATGTTCCACTTCCGACGGAGCGCACGTGACCGAGTGAGTGGGCGATCGAGAGTTTCTCCGCACTCCGCTCTCTGTGTGCTCTTTACAGCAATCGGGTAGCGTCAAGGCGCAGCACACTTAAGACGAGACCGCCAGACTGCAGCATATAGCCACTCGAGCACGTTTTCGAAGTTCCGCACTCTCACAATGTCGTCGCAAGCGCGCCGTGTCGAGGCGATCCACCGCCACCTTGCCGCTGCGCCGCCGCACTTGACGCCGTCGCCCGTCGCCGCACGCGTGGCCGGGAAGAGCGACGACGACATTGTCGTGTGCTGTGCGCTGCGCACGCCGATTACGAAGGTGGGTCGCAGGTGGCTCTATTTAATTGCTGGTTGGAGTGCAATTTGGAGGAACCATGCGATGTCACACACATGGAGTGGATCAACGTGTGAGAGTGACGTGATCGCGAGTGTTCATCGCTCTTTTCGCCACCTTCAGGCCAAGCGTGGCGGTTTGAAGGACACCCTTCCGGACGACTTGCTTGCTGCGGTGCTCGCTGAGGCCGTCAAGAGGACGGGACTCAAGCCGGAGAACATTGGCGACATAGTTGTCGGTGTGTATGCCAATGCATTCACAAACACGCAGACACTCGCACGCTCACAACACACACACACGCATACGCGCGCATACACGCACACGCACACGCACACGCACACACACACGCACACGCACACACACACACGCGCGCACACGCACACGCACGCACACACACACACACACACACAGACACACACACGCGTATCACGCACGCGCAGACACACGCACACGCACACGCACACGCACACGCACACGCACACGCACACAGTACACACACGCGGAGCAACTTATCGCACGTGATTACACGGTCAGGGCACTGCTGTTATCGACGCATGCCATCCGCGACTTATCGTACCACTCCTCAGGCAATGTGCTCCTGCCCGGCGGCGGCGCCCTTGTCGCGCGTCTCGGCCAGTTCCTTGCGGGCATCCCCGAGACTGTCCCTCTCTCGACGGTCAACCGCCAGTGCTCGTCGGGCCTTCAGGCGTTTGTCAATGTTGCTGGCGCTATTCGCCTTGGCCAGGTGGGTGAAATGTCCTCTGAACAGCCTTCACCGAAGTGCAATGCTGGCCGTACAAATTCCCGCACACAATACAAGTGCGTAGTTGCGGCAAGAAAGCGCCCCTCGTGTAACACGCAACCACACCCTCTCAATTCTGTCTCGTGTTGAGGTCCTTCCGATGCTCCCTGACGGTGCTCCTGCACACACACCAACACCACAGTATGACGTGGGCATTGCGGCTGGCCTCGAGTCGATGTCGAATGCCGACATGATGGCGACGGTCCCCAACCCCATGAACCCCAAGGTGCGTGTGTCCCTTATTTGCATGACCTTCTGAGGGCTGCGTGGTGTCGTCATAAGCGTCCGCGAACTGCCTGTTGTCAGGCACGTATTGGGCTTGCGAGTGGACCTGTGTTGCATCGCGCTTTCTTGCGATTGCGTGCTGTGCGTCCGTTCACATTTCGATATTGTCTCACATGTCTCGTTTTATAAGGTGGGCGAGTGCGAGCGGGCAAGCAACTCGCTCGTTCCCATGGGGATTACAAGCGAGAACGTCGCCGAGAAGTTCAACGTGAGTGACGCGAAATTGTGTGTCTTCTTGCGAAACGAAAATTTTCGCGTGTGATTGTGTGTATGCCTGATTTTTCACTGTTGACTGCGGGATGACCAAATTTGCTCACGTGATGTCGCGGCGTCACGCAGGTCTCGCGCGCTGAGCAGGACGAGTTTTCCGCGCGCTCGCACAACAAGGCGAAGAACGCGCAGGATAAGGGGTGCGTGTGGGCGCGTGCGTTTGTGCGTTCGAGGGATTGGCTGGGTGCGGTTGTTGTATCTTGTGCACATGCTTGTCCCACTCCGGTGTGTGTATGGACGCTCGCTGACGACGCTGGCGATGTTACTCTGTGTGCTGTGTCGTTCAGCCACTTTGATGCCGAGATTGTCCCCGTGCGCACCGTTATTGTGGACGGAGACGGCAACGAAAAGCCGGTGACAGTGTCCAAGGTAAGTCGTCCGACAAGCATACTTGTGCGATAAGAGACACACGCGCGCACGACTCACACCAAGGTACTAACTTGCACACGCACCCCCCACGCATTCGCGCACAGATACACGTGGTACACATTACTTGCCTGTATTTTAAAATTTCATGCCCGCTACTCGGATACAGGACGATGGCGTGCGCGCGAATGCGACAGCGAAGGACCTCGCCAAGCTGCGCCCTGCGTTCAAGGAGGGCGGCACCACGACGGCCGGTGAGTGTGCATACAACCATTGTGTATTTGCACGCGTAGTATCTCGACACGACTTTCGACCCCTCGTCCTGTCTCCCTGTTGTCCTCGAGGCTGTTGGCCTGACATTCTCTCTCGTGCCATCGCAGGCAACTCCTCTCAAGTGAGCGACGGCGCGTCTGCGGTCGTCGTTGCGCGCCGCTCTGCCGCCAAGAAGCTCGGCCTTCCCATTCTCGGCTCACTCCGCGGATACGCCGTCGCCGGAGTGGGTGTTGTGTCCGTGCCTGTGCGGGTACTTAGTGGTGATCGCTATTTCAATTGACTTGTCTCTTGTTTAAGTGGCGACAGGAGTTTGACGTCTCACCGCGTTTGCGTCTGACGCCCCCATTTATCTCTTAGGTCCCTCCCGAGATCATGGGCATTGGCCCTGCGTTTGCCATCCCCGCGGCGCTCAAGAACGCCGGTCTGTCGCTCGGCGAGATCGACGTGTTCGAGATCAACGAGGCCTTCGCCAGCCAGGTACGGTAAATGGCATGCAGCGCGCCGAAAATGGGTCCGTAGCAAATTTAATACTTTCGTTTTTTCTTTCTTTTCTTTCTTTCTTCCTCTATTGTCTTGTTGTTTTGCTGTTCCGCCGTCTGACGCGCCTTGCGCTCGCAGGCGATTTACTGTGTGAAGAAACTCGGCATTCCCGAGGCGAAGGTTAATCCCAACGGTGCGTGCATCAAGCTCAGCGTCAACGTCTTTGTTTGTAGCTGCTTTGTGACCCGCCGTCGTTTGAGTGTTATTGAAACTCATTCTCATGTGTCTGTCGCAGGCGGTGCGATCGCCCTCGGGCATCCGCTCGGCTGCACGGGCAACCGGCAAATTGCGACGCTTCTCAACGAGCTCAAGCGAACCAACAAGCGGTTTGGGGTAAGGTCAAAGGGCTGCACGACTGCTAAAGGAGAGGTCGAAGTATCGTGTGCTGACCCTCGCGTGTGTGTGTGTGCAGGTTGTTTCGATGTGCATCGGTACGGGCATGGGCGCTGCGGCCGTGTTTGAGCGGGAATAAGAAACTATTGCGGCGCGTACATTGACTGGAATGCCGGACACTCGACCCCGCAATGCAGTAAATTGTCTCGAAAGCATGATGTATGCAAGCACACATGCATTGGCACACGGCCACACGGCCACGGCTACACGGCCACACACACACACACACACACACACACACACACACACACACACACACACACACACACACACACACACACACACACACACACACACACACACACACACACACAAACAGCTATCCAGTTCAGTCTCCGCCGGCGGGAGGGCCAAGTGAACGTCACGCCGATCTGCCCAGTGCGCTACTGTGATTCTCACGTCGGGCTGTTCAATTACAATAGTTTGCATTTTGGTAAATAAATAAGCAGATCTGACTGGCGTTGCGCGGTTAGTAGAACACCGGCCCCCCCGGCGCCGCCCGCGTGGCCACTGGCAGGGGCCGCGTCCGGCCCATCGGTTGTTCGGCCCCGCCCTGCGTGGGCAGTGCCGGAAGATGGTACACGTCGCCGACCAATTCAAGCCTGTTGCCGGAGTATGGCCCGAGCAGTTCGTACTTCAGGAGCATTTCGTCGTCCTGCAGTTCGCAGACCAAATTCGGTGTGTTAACAACATGTCAATACCGTGGCTGCCACCCGGCACATTGAGACACTTCCAATCATGGGCGGTAAGAACAAGACACAAAACTGTCCACGCATCACGTGGTTCATAGCCGCCGCCGGGACCGCCAAACGAATACGCACCGCGGGCGTGTAATGGTCCGTCGACGTCGGTCCTTTGGGAAGGCGATCATCGAACAGATCGTGACGGTACAGGCCCTCGAACCCTGTAAGAGGGATGGGCGCGAGATCGGTGGGCAGCACAGCTCCGTTGGCCTGCTGTGGATGGTGGGAATTGTAAGAGAGGCACAACGGACTGTAAGCGCATACGCAAAACAGCAAAAATGACCCCAACACTGAGTTCACAGTTCAACTTGCGCATATCGGCGCGGAGAGACACACCTGGTCGAAAAACATGTCAATCTCCTCGGCCGTCGCCAGGCCCGGCTGCTGCGCCATCAGCGTGTGCTCGTCAGAGTGCGCCGTCTGCGCCTGCTCGTTGGCCGCAAAGCGTGCCTGTGCGTCCAGTGTCGCGTCGTCACGGAGCATTGGTGGGAAACCGAGACTCTGCGGAGCCGGCGGCGTCGAGCCGAGACTGAGCAGCATGTCCGTCAATGAGAGCGCGGAGCCGGACGCAATGGCCGGAGCAGGCCGGCCACCATATTGCGCGTTGGCGATCGATGGGGTACTGTCGGTACGACGGTATTTCTGCGACGAACGGGCGCGGCACATGCAAAAAAACACCGGCAGACGAGATTATCGTGAGAAGTTGAGTAAATGACAGAGGTGCAGTCCCATCATCGCTGTCCATCGCGACTTGCAATTGACATTCAAATCCACCAATGTCGGCGACCCCCCGCCCAACCGGGAAAGTCGGCACGTGGCACAAAACATGGTAGACCCACCGGCGTGCGGTCATCCCTTGCCGTGCTCTTGCGCTTGCCAGTGCCCGCAATGCCTTCGGCCACCGCGCCGGTGAACTGAATCTATAGGGGGGAAAAGGGGTGGTGTTACTCGCAAATACAAGCTGCGCACAAACACTTCCCGCAACAACAAACAACAGTTGCAGTTGCAGTCACAGACTGAAACGCACCTGCTCACGTGCGCCGGGCGGCGTCACAATTTTCTGCATGACTGTCGACGACTCCGTGAGCAGGGGGACGACCGACACTGCCTGCGCATGGGCCGGACCGCCGGCGGAGGGTGGACCGGGCAGACTGCCCGCCGCAAGCATCTGCCGCAATAGCGCCTGCCAGTCCACCGGCGGCTGCCAATGCGCCTGCATGGCCAGACTGACAGCCGGAGGGTCAGCCATGGCAGCCACGGCGGCGCTCTTGCCCATAGGCGATTGCTGCTGCCAAATCGCCGGCTGCTTGAGTACGACTGGCGAAGCAGGGGTGGCATCCGTTTTTCCATGTGCGCTGATGGGGGCTTGCTTCTGTGCACGGTATGGGACAATGGAGGCGTCAGTGTCGCACTACAGCAAGTGAACGTTAAGCGACGAATGCGCGAAACGTGGAAAGCCAAGCGCCCAGACACCCATCGGATGCACATGACGTACGTCCACGTGTAGCTTATACAAACAGGGTCACCCAATGGCCGGGACACAGGAACCCGGCCGGAGCACTCACAACTTGATGTTGCAGACTACCACTGGTCCGTTCACAGCCAACATTCAAGTCGTTCCACCCCGGCAACCGACATCGCGCCAAACCCTGCTCACTTCACTCACCGCATGCTTCGTCGCGCGATTGCGCTTCTCGCGTGCCTGTTTCAGCTCGGCGTTGAACGTATCAAAGTTAATCTTCGCGGGAAGAGGCCGCAGTCGCGACGCGTCGATCGTGCGCGGGAGTTCGTAAATTCCCGACGGCAGAAGATCGGAAATCGGAGGGAAGCTGGCAATGCGAGTGCCCGAAAGTGCGTAGAGCTTCACGGGCGCGCCATCGGGAGCTTCGTGAGCGCACAGCTGGAAGCGACGTGTGCGGCCGAGTGCATATTGGCGCGCGAGCATTGCGTGAAAGTCGGCGAGGCTCTCCATCTGCAACTGGCTGTCCTCGCGCAGGTAGCACTTGACGAGCAGCACGAGAAGGTCGCCTGCGCCGCAACACGTGGACCGGAATTAAAGCGGCTAAGGGCGCGTGCAACGTGGGCGCGACAACACAACGAATTGGCAGTTTGCTGTGGTGTGAGCACGTACCGTTGACGGGCCCTCCCTCGGCAGCCACGGCAATCAGGAGAGTGGGCGGGTTGGTCGTGGTGTTGCGGACGGCACGAATGAGGTGCTCGACACGAAACTGGGGGGCGATTTTACGCGCCATTTGCGCGAAGGGCTCGAGGAGAAGCCTGAGGAGTGCATAACATGCACGTGTCAACACTGGCCCTCAAAAAAAAAAAAAAAAAAAACCAAAACAAAAAAAGAAAAAAGGGAGGAAAAAAGTCCCACAGAAAATGGTTGCGAGTGCTACGGCGCTGAGTGCACAAAAGACAACACTGACCGCAAAAGTAGCCGAAGGAACAGCGGCTTGTCTGCGTCTTGCTCGGGGAGGTGCATCTCCGCTTTGATGAAGGAGGCCATCTCTTCGTCCAGCTGCCGGTCGGCCCCGCCGTCCTCGCGCGCCGCGGCTGCAGTAGTGAAGGGTGTCATTAAACCGCATCATCTGACGATTGCACGACTGAGGTTACGATAGTCAGGCGCGGGCGTGAGTATATGCCCGCTTGGCTTGAGTTCCTAAACCCACCATCGGCCTCCTCTCCACCGCTGGGAGTGTCGTCTAGCACAAACGACGCCCTTGTGACGAAAAGCGGGGGTCCCTGCCGCTTGCCGTTCGCTGCCGATTGCTCAAGAGCCTTCCTGTCGTATTTCGTGACCTTCGAGATGTCGCACGGCTCGCCTTTGGCGTCGACGGCTTCGTACACCCTCAGCTTCAGCCCCTTGCACTCGGCGAGAAGCTCCAGATGGGGCCGCGGCGGCATGCCGTCCCACTTCTTGCTGTAGTCGCCGACGCTGTGGTACAAGGTCTTGAGACTGTTGGCATCCCACGCGCCGAATTTCTCATGCTCGAGCGGCATGGCGGCGCCCTTCGAGTCGAGAAACGGCTTGAGGAAGTTCACCATGACATCGCCTGCGTGCGTGCAATGCAATGGTCGCGCGTTAGCAAGTGCAATTTGACCACATTTCTGTAAGCTGTTCTCGGGCTCTGGGGTTTTCACAACAATTTTGAAGCCATAAGGCCTCTCTCGGCTGCAGAAACAATCAACACTGAAGAGACCGGCGGCCGACTTTCAGCTCACACACACCCCAAAGGTCTGGACTGCCCAAAAATGACACTCGGACGCATCAATGTCACTGGACGCCTCACAAAAGTAGCTGAAATGGCTTGCGTGGATTGCACAACAGACGGGCGCGTGCCATTTGATGCTCACCCCAATCCTTCTCGTTGTGCGACGTCATGCAGTAGATCCTCCGCTTCATGTCGGCTTCGGGTGCGCCCTCGAAGGTCGCGGGGCGAATGGCGTGAATTGTGCGCAAGTTCTCTGCCATGTTTGGGGCAATGACCTCGTCTACGTTGGCGATGCTGCGGCAACCGGTCACAACAGATGCCGTGAGCACCGTACTCAACAACAACTTGAGCGACGTTCCAAATAAAAGTTATAGAAATAGAGATTCTTATGGAAAAAAAAAAAAAAAAAAAAAACACGC